>JAQIWS010000369.1:0-24656 GCA_034696085.1 Stigmatogaster subterranea | reverse complement strand
AAAAAAAAAGACGGTTGATTACAGAATTAAATTTTTAATAAAATGTAAAAACGTTAATCAACTTAAACGTCACACAGCTGAACAAGCCAAAGATGTAAATATGATTGTAAATAATTTTATTCCCGAATGTGATAGAAAAAATATATATTTTAATAATAATAAAAATCTGATCTCGCACAAAATTTGTTTTATTTTTATTTTTCCGAAAATGATTTTGTCCATGTTTTTGTATAAACCGACTAAACGAAAAACAAGAACCGACTTGCACGTGGGCGCGTCAACCGCACCGAGTTTTTGGTTTTGGGCGAGCGGACTCCCGCTGGGTGTGGCTCAGTCACCTTAACGATAACGAAGTGACTCTTTTGAGTCGCGCTGATATATATTAGGGTCAATGTAAGGGTCACTTTTCCACCTTACACTCACCGGACAGCGGGGGGCTGAGCGAGATATATTTCTCTCCCCTTTCTTACCTCCCTCTTTTCTGTCTCGTTATTTTCTATTCGAGTCCACCCATCTTTGGTCCACTCCGTACTTCGCGCTATACCCATGGCAACGCACGTGGCTCGATTCAAAAGGACGCGTGACCCACGCCCAGGTCCGGCCGTTGGTGTTTGAAGTTTTGTACTCGACCGCACTCGAAAAGAAAACCCATTGCCAACTTCCAGCTCGAATTCTATTCTTCGCGGACCACGCCCGCGATACTCGCGGATTAAAAACAAATTTTTTCCTCCTTTTTCCCGTTAAATTAAATTATATTCGAGGATGCGATGAAGCGTTCGAATTGAAAGTAAAAGGGCGGCGAAGTGACACGCGCCACTGCACCACCGGAATTCACCGCCAGCTGCGTTTTAGCCCACGCGGTTTTGCGATAGCGAATTTACACTATTTTGTTTCTTTAAATTCATCTAAGTACAACATCGCAGTTTGTGGTGCTTTCGTTCCTACTCGTTATCAGAATGGTACGAGTGTTGGCACGTGCTGCGGTGTGGGCGGGGTGCGTTGGAACGCGTGGAGTTTGGTTCCCACGCTCTGAATAGGAAGGATATGGCATCCACTCGATTTGACTCGTATCTGTTCCGGCACGTGACTCAGTGGCATCCCTCACTGGCCATCTGGTGCGACGCCTCGGGTCTTTCTCTCGATTGACCCACTAACGGCTCGGTGGCCACAAAGAACAGGTGAGCCACTGGTGACTCATCGGACTCGAACTCTTTATTTGGTCGCGCGTTGTGTAAGCAGCGATCGCGTTTTACCTTCCCTTTTTTGATGACGGTGAAGCAATTTTAACTTTTATCTCCAACTCGTTATAAAAACGTTTAAAATTTTGTCCTCGATCTTTCGGCAACTGGACAACGCCTTTTTATCGAGGGGAGTCGATCAATTTCCCTCGTTAGTGTTTCGCGTGCGTCATCCGCATCACGTGTATCGAATGATGTCATTCGCACGTGATTTTTCCCGAGTAAACAACGCGCGTTGATAATAAATATTTCGCAAACAACTTTTTCAGTAATAATAAAAACTTTGTTTTATTTTTGCACATTAACGATATTTAGTTTGTTTTTGTTTTTTTCATTTAAAACGATCACAAAATTAGCAAAAATATTCTTTTTTCTATTATTTTAAATTATCTTTGGAAAGATGCTTCTTCTGCAAATTAGGCTTGGAGCCTCGAAAGGTGTCACTACAAGTTTTATCACAGTTTTGCTTTGAGCAGATTATCTTCACACTACCAGGGGCGCCAAACTGGGCTACGACTCGGTTGGTGAGCTTCCTTATGAGACATAAGTACAGCCAGAGACACGTACCCGGTGGGTAGAGCGTAGTCGGGCCTGTGTGGGGGCGTCGAGGTGTGGTGAGGAATGTAGGTGTGCTCGGGAGCAGAGTCAATATCACAGGAAGGCGTTGAGCAGTTCCTCGGGGAAGGAGGTGGCGTGAGGGAAGACGGATGTACGGTCGGCACGTGAATTAAGTCCGTGTTGGCGTGAACGGTCGGGGTTTGAGTTTCGACGTGGCCAACTCGTTTTGCCAAGTGGGCGAATAAACGAGAACGCACTCCGGTGTCTAGTCCGGGCATGTTGCCGACGCAAGCGGCCACTTCGTTGGCGCACTCGGTGAAACCGGCGCGGTAGTCGCAGTCGGCATCGTTGCGTCGCGTGATTAAAACTCGTTGTTGACGGCGTAAATCTCTCAGGTGTCGTACGGTTAACTCGAGAATGTCGGCTTTTTCCAGTTTGGATGGTTCGCTGATGTCGGATTTGTAAGTTTCCACGAGAAGGTTTTTGAGTTCGGTCAAGCAGTGGTTGATACGGGCTCGTCGTCTTTTTTCGAGTAAAGGTTTTATCACCTATTAATAAAAATAAAAATAAATCGTTAGATACCGAATCTCCAAAAATAAATAGGAATAATCGAAGTAGTTAAAAAATTATAAAAATCGTAATAAATTGTACTGTGAATGAAATTTACCTTTCTATACTCGGATGCTTTGGTAACTCCGCGTTCGGCGATAACTGAATTAATTTCAGCTTCGACGTCGCTAAACGAATGTTGTTGAATGTTGTTCGTATCCATCGTTATATAGTTGAGGTTCAAGTTTGGAATACCGATGTTGGCTAGTAACAACGCGAGAACTCAGAAGCCGAAGTGAAGCGTGTGCTGTCGAGTGTCGGAATGTTGAGGAGAAGGCACGTGCGTGGCCTTATATAGGGCTGAGCAGGTGCGCGCGAGTCTCGTGGCTGGCGTGGGAACGAGCGCCCGTTCGCCTTCCCATCGCGTTCCCACGCGGGGTCTCAGGAAGCGCGCATTGTGCTGCAGGGTCGTTTGCGCTTGGATGACTATGGAATGTCGAGTCCCCTGCGCATCTGGCGCCCGTTGCCCCTGGCAACTTAGCGTCTTTGGAGGGCGGGTGTCGCGTGCAAACGATTTGTGTGAGCTCAGATTTCCAACCTCGATCTTGAGGAAAAGAAAAACCGGAATGCAAAGACAAAAATTGGTACCACTCGATCGCGTGAGCGAAATTATCAAAAGTGTAAATGCATTAATTATTTAAAAAAAAAAAATTAAAAAAAAAAAATTAAAAAAGCAAACGAGATTAGGATTAACAAAAATATTAAAAAAATAAAAAATTTCCCACAACAAACATTATTCGATTAAAAAAAAATAATAACTGATTAATATAAAATATTTTACATTTTAGTGACTTTTTACACGGATTCACTTTTGCGATTAAAAAAAAGTGATCGACTGAGTATGCGCATGCGTTACGCGTTGTTTGTTTGCCAACGTGGTTATTGTTAGCTTATTATCTTTGAATCGGTGGCCGCGTGCCTATACACAATGGGGTTCGTGTTCACCGTCCCTCGTTAAAGCGTCGACCTGTTTTCTCACCCGCGTGAAGAAGGAAGCGGTCGGGCGGGGGAGGGTGTGGGCCTCAGGTGGGTGGCAGCAGGTAGGCACGCGGGGCTGAGCGTGGGAACGCGCAACTCGCTGCCTTCCCAGTAGCGGCATGTGCGCAGCGTGTGCGAGGCAGATGGCGGCGCCACCTGAGGCGGGGGCAGGGCGCGCGAGGCAACCACGCGCACGCACGTGGCTCCGTAAACGGAAAACTTCTACGCTAACGATTACTACGTAATCCCTACGCCCACGCGTTTTATCGCGTGAATCTTTTATTTTACTATCGCTTAAAGTCTGTCAGCGGCATCGAGATAACTTTAATAGGTTTGAAAAATAATAACTCACTCTTTCTCGCCTTGTATTTGTTATTAAGAAAATTATTTACGTAACAAAATATGCAAATTTTTATTATTATAATTTTTTTTTTCAAAATTTTACATTTTATTATTAATTTTTTTTCTTCCGTTCAAATCACCCGCGTAACGCTCGAAACCGCAGAGTTTGGCTCGTAGTAATAAATTCGAATGGGGAGGGAGGCGATCGTTCATTCATGGCCGCGTGTGTTGGAATCCGCCACCACTTCCACGGACGCGCGTAATGCGGCGAGTGACGTCACGTGCCAGGTGTGCGGTACCCCGTGGGAACGAGCGTCAGCCGAGTTCTCATCGTCGCCACGACAAGACGTTAGACCGAGCAAAAACTCACTCGAGGAGGTGGAGGAAGGGAGACGGTGTTGATGACGGTGAGCCTGCACCTTGGCGCCTTATCACGTGACTCACGGGCAGCCGCACGCTCTGGCCTCGCGACTCGCTCCACTCCCCCTTCGCCTTCTTTTTAACGCGTTAATTGTTTATTAGCGGCGGGAAAATTACCACCGCGCCAATTTCTCTCCGGTCATAAATATTCAACAAAATGCCAATTGCCAACTCGTCTTTTTTGTTTTTTGTTAGCGCGCGGTAGTTGCGTAGTAGCCATTCTTTTCTTCTATTCTCTTTTATTTTCTTTCTTTCGTCCACTTTGCCTACTTGTTTTATTACATCTTTTTCTTATCATTGCGTTTTTACTGCTGCTGGTTTTCTTTCTCCCGTTTAGTTCCCTTTTTCTTACCGTAGGGTGAATGAGGTGGGCGTGGTGAAATTGCTGCGGATTTTCACGAGGAACCCGAGCAATTAAGGTTTCGTCAAATCACCTCATTACCTGAACGCCGTACCTTAGGGCGTTGCCTAAGGTAGCCAACTCGCGCGTGAGAACGCTTTGGAAATCCTATGGTCAACAAAAACGCGACAATTTTTTACTCGTTGGCGTCCCTCCGATTTATTGCGATCGATCGAAAGAGGAAAAATATTTTTAAAAAATTTTTCCACGAAGCGTTTCTCCCGAGAAGTTGCTCGTATTTTATTTCGTTAATTGCAACTTTTTTTATTCTCGGGCTACCGCTTGAATTACGTTTCGTTCAAAATTCAACATTCAACATTCAACGCGCGCTTAGTCAAAATGACAACCGATCGGAGTAATCAAAAGCTGACTCAGAGGCACGTGTAAAAAAAGTAACTTTTATTTACTTTGATAACGCAACGACAAATGCAAACGTATACAACGAGAGAAATAAATAAATACGCTAAAGGCTAAAGCAAATAGAACAAAATTTATTAGATCAAGCGAACAATTTGAAGGTGGTGTCGCTATTTGGTGTGGACGATGAGTCATCCTGGGGGAAAAATGAAAAAAATTGAGGTGGTGCGGGAGGACGATCGCTCGGATCCCGCGAAGCGTCATCGGCGCCAAAACTCGAAGCCCCGAAATTAAAAGCAGATTGTTCGCCGAAATTCAAACGAAAACCTAAAACGAACAAAATTAACTATTTCGTTATTAACGTGGTAGCCGAAATTTACCTTGCGAGGCCGTTGGCGTCGGAGTGAAACGTGCGTTCGAATCGCGTTGAAATAGTTCGACGTCTCGACCTCGTTGAGGGGACTGTCGTTGAACCTCGTGATGTATTCGTTGCGGTTCAGGTCGATCCGATTCTCGATGGATTAGTTGTCCTTGTTGTAATTGTAGCGGTTGCTGCATTTCAAATGGAGAACGCGTATCGTTAAGATTAACGTTGCGATCAGTCTGGTTGCGATTAGTTGGATTTTTGTTTTCTTCGGTTTCTTTCCGAAAAGTTGTCAGTATCATCGGAAATTTTTTAAGGTCGAATAATTCGCTCCGTGCTTTGATTTTTCGCGAATCGTGTAGCGTTTGGTCCGTAATTCCGATTTGTTTGCTTCTCGATTTTAATCCTAAGGAACTGAATTGAAAATTTCTAAAATTGTCCAGCATCGTGAAAGGCGAATCGTGAACTGCCGGCGTGGGTGTGGCATCAGTCTGTTCGAATAAAGAAGAAACTTTGCTTCGCGATTCATTCGACCATGAGTCGGGTGTTTTTGGTTTGTTATTAATTCTCTCGTCGTGTGCCATTCGCGTTAGCATTCCGTTTGTGTCAAATTTCAATTTGGCTCTGTTTTCAGTCGTTAAGCGGCAATATTATTTTTGGTTATGTTTACATCATTAACTTTTAAGGATACATGTCAACCACGAGAGTGATCAGTTCTTCTTTACCTAAAAATTTTACCCACGTTAAAAATTTTTTAGGTTCAATTTTGCCTTACCACTTACTTCGTTTATCTCGACTTTTAATCCGTTCTTCAATTTCTTTTTTGCTGCCCTCCAAATTTAACAAATCTTCCTCTATCGACATTACTTCGACTTTTAGCTTTAAAAAATCCCGTACGGAGTCACTCGATTCGTAAATTTTATAATATAGTTCCCATTTCTTGCGATACGTTTCTAACATCTCATTTTCCTGTTTTCTGTTTTCAAAAACAATTTTAATTTTAACTCGTTAAAAACACTACGAAACCTACTTGAGTCGTTCACCAGTATCTAACAAGATCTCCAACTTTTTATATTTTTCCGTAACGTGGGTCCCAAAAATTGCTTTGGCTCCAATTAAACTGTTAAGATTTACTTTTTTAACTTGTTTGAGTCATTATTCTCCGCAATATTTTCTCTTAACCTTTTCGTCTGATTGCGAGCGAAATCCAAACGAGCGTTGAGTTGTTGAATTTCGTAATCTGTTTTTCTCAGCTCCTCTTCTTTTATTTTTATGCGGCTTTCCTTCGTCGGTAAATCTTTTTCTAAACCTACGAAGTTGAAAAAATTATCGTGCTTATTTATAAGAATTTTTAAATTGGAAATCGATTCAAAAATTTACACGAAATAAATCTCTTCTCGGCATCAATTTCATCGGATATTCGTCTCCTTTCTTTCTCCGTCTCATTTTCTGCGAGAGATCGTGGTTCATGTTTTAATAAAAACGATAGATTCTTTAATAATCAAGATATCTACCAAGCACTCTTAAACTGTGTTCTATATCATTCGTAAAGACATTTAAACGCTGAATATTCATCCCTTCTTTCGCAAAATCGTTAAAAGATGGCGACTGACGCTTTCCGAAACTTACTGACGTCACCACTGTGTCCACGCTCGTCATGAGATGGCAGCACCAGTTAATGAAGTTTTGGAGAAATTCTAGATCACGTGCTGGCTTCCGTGTTTAAATGCCAAGTGGACTGGTTCGTAAAAATTTTAGTTTTCTTATTTTTAAATGTTAATTTTAAATGCACGGTTTAGTTTGCAACCAATTAACTATTAAGTGAAGGCTGTTAAGCGAGCGAAAACTTTTTCCGTAGCATTCAGCTTAAAACCGAAGTCAATGATTTGGAAACTAAAATACGAACAATTGAAATATCTTTATCTCGTGAGTAATTATTTTTGACGTATTTGATAGGAGTCTTCCGATAGCGATTACAACGTCCACGTGAGGCGGCGTGACATAATCCTGGGTGCACCGTGGCCGAGTTCCCGAAACACAGTCGTTGAAACATTTCCAGATTGCAACTCTCGTTTCCAATGGCGAGCGTCATAATTCAAAGGCTAATTCGCAAAAAGCACATTCCAGCTGATCAAGTATGCGCTACTACTTTAAATCGATGCCTGTCTACTTTAGATTTAACAGCACTCGGTAAGAAATTTTCGCGTTAAAATTCCATCGCGCTGTATAAAAAACTCGACTTTATTTTTCAAGGAATTGGGAGTACCCTGGGTCTCGGAGTTTACGTCATGGCCGGAACTGTTGCCAAAGATGATGCGGGTCCATCAGTCACAATTTCGTTTTTAGTTGCGGCAATTGCTTCCGTGTTCGCAGGTACGCTTATCAAATGTTGTTCAAACGTTGATACGCAATGTTGTATCGTTTTCGATGTCAACGTAATTGTTTTTGCATTTAGGACTTTGTTACGCGGAGTTTGGAGCGCGAGTTCCTCGTACGGGTTCTGCCTACGTTTATAGTTACGTGACAGTAGGGGAACTAATCGCGTTCATAATCGGATGGAATTTAGTATTAGAATACGTTATAGGTAAACCGACTACAGCATCGGGCTAGCGGCTTAGTTTTAATGTTTCTAATGCATTTAGGAACGGCAAGTGTTGCGGCTGGATACAGCGGATACATCAATTACCTAGCAAATAACGTCATTAACGATACTCTGTCGAGAGCATTGCCTTTGAATATAAGTTTTCTATCTCCGTACCCCGACTTTTTAGCATTTGGAATTACGCTTTTACTCGCTGGTAAGTACGAGTTATTCCGAGCGTCATTAAGCATTAATCGAGTAATGTATTTATTCCGCAGGAATTTTGTCAGTTGGCGTTAAGGAATCTTCCATTTTCAATAATATATGTACTCTGATTAATTTGGGCATAGTTGCTTACGTAATCATATGTGGCGCCGTGAAATCCGATCCTCATAATTGGAATATACCCAAATCAGAAGTAGCTATAAGTGATTAAATTTTTTAAAGTGAAATGAAAAATGTGATTACGGTTGTATTTAGGTTCCTGAAGGTAAAGGCAACGGCGGTTTTTTTCCATACGGAATTTCTGGCATGATGAAAGGAGCAGCCACTTGTTTTTATGGTTTTGTCGGTTTCGATTGCATCGCGACGACTGGTAAATAGGTCACTTTAAATAATTTAAAAAAAAAAATAACATTTGAACTTTAATTTCGTAGGAGAAGAAGTTCGGAACCCACAACGTGCTATTCCTATCAGCATTGTTCTATCACTTTTGTTTATTTTTGTGGCTTACTTTGGCATTTCTACCGTTCTTACTTTGATGATACCTTACTACGATCAGAATGCTACCGCGCCCCTTCCATACGCTTTCGAATCTGTAGGTTGGGATGTTGCCAAATGGTTCGTTGCGATCGGTGCTTTGGCGGGGCTATCAACGAGCTTGCTCGGTGCAATGTTTCCTTTACCGCGAGTTCTGTACGCTATGGCCAACGACGGCTTAATATTTCGTTGGTTGGGCAGGATCCATCCGCGTTACAAAACTCCTTTCGTTGCGACATTAGTCGCTGGATTCATAGCTGGTGAGCTTTTGTGGTAGTTTATTGTTTTAGTTTTTAATTTGGTTATTTTCTTCAGCACTGATGGCGATGTTGTTTAGTTTAAAAGAATTGATGGACATGATGTCTATCGGAACATTAATGGCTTACACATTAGTCGCTGCGTCAGTTCTGGTATTGAGGTAAATATAATGAGTTATTGTTGTTTATTTGTGTTTGGTTTTGTGCTTGTTTTGTCTCAGATACAATTGCGCTGGCAACAAACGCACTTGTAATACCGTTTGTTCCCCGCTTTTGCAAGAAAACAGCAATTGTGTTGTGTAAGCAATTTTATTTGTTTTATTTTATTTTTCTCAAATATCGCTGTAATTAATACACTCTCATCTTCAATCGACGAAAAGTGAAATTTATAATTGCGAGGTCATTACAGATATCAGTCTGCGGATGAATCCGAGAACGATGAACTCTCTCCGTCCGACAACAACGAACTGGACGTTGATCCCATTATACCGTCATCAACATCCTCAATTTCTTTCGTGAGGCAATACTTTAACATTGATCGACTGACGTCAGCTACCGTAGCGTCCCAAGCTGTCGCCAAATTAAACGTGGTATTATTTGGTAAGAACCGGGTGAAAAAGTGTGTCAATTACTTAATCTGATGGTTTTTTGCTTAAATTTTCGTAGGTTTTTTTTCCATATTCGTCGCTGCTCTCACGATATTTCTAGGCGATGAGTTAATAGTGGGAGATTGGTGGGCTATCACATTGGTTGCCCTCTTCACATCTGGATTGTTAATAGTACTTATTAGCTTGGCTATTCAACCTCAAAGTGATGACTTTGTTACTTTTAAGGTAAGAGATTTTTGCTTTTGTAAAAAAGGCAATTAATTTATATATATTTTTTTATGCAGGTACCTTGCGTACCTTTGATTCCGGCATTGAGTATATTTATTAATGTTTATTTAATGCTTAAATTAAATTACGCCACCTGGATCCGTTTTTCAGTCTGGTTGGGATTAGGTAAATTATACATGCTTTCGTTTTTGTTTTTCGACCGTTTAACGGCGTGTTTATTTTAGGTATGATGATTTATATATTTTATGGGATCAAAGAAAGTAACGAAGAATACAGACGGAAAGGCAATCCACCTCCAAATTGAATTGGGAAATATGACTTTATTGTACAAAGTTATCGTGTAAAATAAGTGACAAAACTAAATCAAATTCATATTTTTGGTTACCTAATTCATTCGTATAGTTTACATAAAAAGGTGGTTGATTGCACGGGCAGAAGTGTGTCGAGTGGAAGTTAAGTCCACAAATATGTTAAGCCAATGGACATGAGAAATTTTTTCCGTTAATTAATAACTAGCAAATCTTATATACATAATTCATTAATGTTAGACGTTTAAAAAAATGCAAACTATGCGCCATTGTCACATGTGCAGAGCCAACTCGGTTTCATTTTGATGACCGGTATTATTCAATGGTTCTACTGGTTTAGTCGTATCGTATTCAACGGTGGCGCCGCTGGAGGAAGAAAAAATTGTAGCCAATGGAATATCACTGGGTGATGATGATAAATCGATGGACGAGCCAATGGGTTCTAGAAAATGAGATGTTGGCGGTTCTCTGGATACGCTGCTGCGACTGCTTCTCGACGATGAAGTCGGTCGACCTGGAGTAGAACTGAAGCAATGCAATTCTGGAGTAACGTTTAGAACGTTTAATCTGGTCCCAGGTGCAAAGTCTTCCACGCGATTACTGGAATCTCCTTCGGAGAAACTACGTTGTTTCAAAAATTGATTTTTCCTCATGTCTCCATTGGCGTAAATAGTTGGACTGACACTGCCGTTCGTAGCATGGCTATTTCGGCTCGCGCTTTGCGCCCACGGCGATGACAATGGTACGTAGCATGGAATTCCCGGTGATCCATGCTTTGAGTCACGCCTTTCTTCGCTTTTAGCTGCAGAATCTCCGTCCTCGTCGTTCAAAACGAGGCCGTTGGGAATGGTGTCGCAACCGGGCGGAGATAAGTCGATACTCACGTCTTTACTGAGTGGCGGCCATTCGGGAGAATTTTGAATTTCTTGCTCTATGTGCATGTATTGATACACTGGTTGCATGAAACGACATTGTTTGTTCAACAACCGAAACAACAGATGACCAATGATCACAGACTATAAATTAAATGCAGTTAGCAAAAGAGGTGGCAATTGATCTTAAAATTATATTTACCTCACAAATTAGGCACACTACAAAGTTGGCAGCAGCTATCCCCACCATTAATATGCGATATTCAATCACCGGAGCTATTTTTAACTGTAACATAAAATACCGTGGAAATAATTTTTTTTAACAAGCACAGTTTTAAACTCACCTCCATCAAATGAGCCAACCATTCATTAGGGTATACGACCAAATATCCCGTAAATGCCGTCAAGGCAATTAGAGAACCGAGGAAAAAATCTAGGTTGAGAGTACGTAGCAAATTTAGAAAACTCACACCATTATTAAAACTTAGTACCCAACTCACAATTCGTGAAAAGTGTTTTTCTGTATGGAGCTCCTTTTGAGAATACGATTGCCAATGTAATATACTGAAAGACGCTCACTGCAAACACGGAATAATTTTCGTAGCACGCAAAATCATCCGTGCCTCGAGGCATGTGCGGTGAATACCTAACCAATACCAAAATAAATTCCGACGAAGAAAAATTGCAGGTTTTACTTACCACGGCTGTCGTTGTGAGAATATAAACGCGAAAACCTGAACTCCGATCATAACCAACATTTGTAGAGTGATGGATACTATGGGAGTGACGCTAATGAGGCTGGACGGTGGTTGCTCCCTCACAAGGGCTGGATAAGGTTCTGTTCTGCCGACTGAAAATGAATGGTTAACATCCCCAAAGTAAATTGCTATTGTAATACGAGCGTTACTCACAAGCAGCGGCTAACAACGTGATGATGAAGAGATCAATGTATAAAAACTGCATGTCCGTTAAATTTGATTCAATCTAATTGAAACGTTTCAAATTAGTAATTCTGCCGAGAAACATTAGTTTGAAAATACCAAATATAAGTTACCGAATATAGAATCATTACGCTGACAAACTGAGTAAAACTATAACACGCCATATATTTGAAAATTCCAAATGAAGTGATCAGAGCCGCTCTCCCTTCTCTGATCAAAGTTGGAACGCACGAAATGTTTGGTTCTTTAGAAGTGAACGGAGATGCTACCGACGCCTCAGCTTCGGATAAAGATAAGCCAGCATGAGCCGCCTTCAACGCCTAAAATATTTTTAAATGGTTGAACAAAAAATGGGTAAAAATGTGCACAAGATGCGTGAGCGAGGAATAAAAACTTACACCACAATCGTTGGCGCCATCACCGCACATTCCTACGTAGTATCTAATAGATAAAAGTAAGCGAAAAACCGAATTGCAATAAAAAAAATAGCGTGCGATTAAAATGGGTGTACCATATGTTTCTTACCCTAATTCTTGTAGATGTTCGACGAGTTGTTTTTTTTGGTCAGGTGACATACGAGCAAATACAGTTCCGCGAACAACCAGCTGAGAACGTGATTAATCACACGAGGTTAAGGTCGAAAAGAAAGCGAATATTATTTCTCAACTTACTTTTGGCATTAATTCGGGAAAGTAATCTCGAATAATGCCGAATGATTTTCCGGTGATTGCGAAATGAAATTTTTCGTCACGGTCCTCGATGACTACACTGGTCTTGTCAGGCTATACAAAACAGTCAGATAGTTAATGAGAGTTTTGGATACTATTATGAATCCTTACTTTGGATATGTATCCAACTTCTTCAGCTTCTCTGTCAGGCATCTCCGCGTACGAAAACTGTACTACGTGAGATTTAGCTTCAGCATTTCTCGTGGCATTCACCAAGATCACGTGCTGATTCTTTTCGATCATTCCGCAATCGTGAGCCACGCTCAATGCAGTTAACATGTTATCACCTTGTAAATTCGGAAACAATCAATTGCATCATATAAATTCATCGAGAAAGAAATAATTCGTCGTACCTGTTACCATGATGGTGCGTACATTTGCCTTCTGCATCACTTGAATTATGGGAGTGGTTTCGGGTTTCAGCCTGTTTTCCATTACCAGTAAACCGAGGAAATTGAGACTGCATTCCACTTGCTGCCGTGATATCCTTTGAACTTTAGCGTAAGTTACTTTGGGTAGTGGTTTTGTCGCTAGAGCAAGTACACGATATCCACTTTGGGTATACGTCGTAAGCACGTTGGTGAAGTTGTCTGGCACCGTGTCGGGGCTGCATAGCGACGCGATCATCTCTGGAGAGCCCTTGGTATAAATTTCAAAATGATGAGCGCCCAGTACGCGCGTCACCACGCTCATTCGTTGCAAGCTCGATGAAAATGTAAACTGCCGGACGATTCCAATTTCCAGATTTCGCTGATTCATCTAACAAAGCGCAAAAATCACCAACAAATTTTTAATTAAAAATGAATGAGTGAAGAAAAGTCGGTCAAACCTGTAAAATATTATCGCTTTGAGGCTTTTGACAGCGTGGTTTCACCACGGTTGGAGTGATAATATCGAATTTCGTAGTCTCCTCGATTTCGGGTTCTTCTAATATCTGCATCGAAAAGAGTTTTCGTTTAAGACTCGGTCGAAACAAAAACATTAAATGTTAATTATACCCAATTAGTTGCTTCGAACATTTTCAAGTCGAGCGGGTCACCGCACAACTGGCCATCAATGATAGTGAGAGAATGACACGAAGCCATTCCAATAAGAAATTGACTAGACTGCAGCAAATCCATGTTTGTCACCGGAGATTGAAACCTAACGAAAATCAAACAATTTTCGTACATAAAAGCATAGCCTTTTTTGAGATAGGTTCTCAAAATTACGCACTGTTTATTCCCAGCAGGCACTACTCCCCACATGTCTAGTCCGTCCTCAGTTAGAGTACCAGTCTGCGAACAGAGCGATTTCATTAATAAAGTAATAAAATTGTATTCGTGTTTAACGAACCTTATCAAAACAGACGCAATTGACGCATCCACTGATGTTAATTGCTCTTGGGCTGATGCAGTAAATGTTGTGTTTTCGCAGTCTCGCTTGAGCATAAGCAATGCCCACTGTCATGGCAGCAGGTAAAGCAGGAGGTACTACGATTGTTATCAGGTCCAAGGCGTCCAAAGCAATATCCCCAGGTGGAGTGCCATTTATTGTCTGCGCATTCGAAATCATTTTATCATCGTTTTATCGTGCGTGGTAGTATGTGAAGTAATGTCAGCAGCTAACCTTTAGAATGACAGTGTAAATGAAGCCAATTATTGCAACCCCGAAAAGAAGTCCTATGAATCGATACGAGTCTTGCTGAAACTTAAAATCTAGCGGTTTCGGATACATGATCGAGCGCACCAGTTCACCTTTGCACGTCATGAACCCTGAGAGCAGGAGCAAACCGAGTGAGAATGAGTTTATACAATGAGTGCGGAAAATGGATTCTTACCAGTGCGAATGACCACAGCCTTCACCTTCTCGCTGCCATAATAACGGGTTTGAATGACTCTAGTGCCCGAAAACAAAGTGTGCTTCCCATGTTCCTTCGGATTAAATGGTTCGTCGTGTTGCGAATACATCACAACTGAGTTTGGAATTGGCGTCTTCGTCACCGGAACACTTTCACCCGTCAGCATGCTTTCGTTGACTATGCAATTGCCACTAATAAGAACAGCGTCGCAATGCATCATGCAACCGTGCGAAGGAACCACTATTACATCACCCGGCACTAATGATTCAGACGGAATTACTTCGTAATCTACGTAAAAGCAAGATATCCTCGTCGAATCGCTTTTAAACAAAAGTTTCGGGAAACTCACTGCTGCCTCCTCGCCACACTGTCACCACGTCGGAGGACTGGACGGTGTTGCGAAGCGCTTTTTGATTCTTGATGAAGAAGAATAAAATTTTGTTAAAAATATTGACAAATTAACGAAAAAGAATACTCACGGTTCTTGTTTGTACTACGGTGGTACCGACCGAGAAAGCTGACATGAGTACAATGCAAGAAGCATAGTAATTGTAACCTTCGGCGTACCAAAGACAAACACTGAACACTTGGAAGACGTAAAAAGGATTGAGAACCTGTTGTCAGAACACGAAGGAAAAATGATTAAAAAGCACAGCAGTATACTTTTAAACGTATACAATTTACCTCCAAATAGAGTAATTTGATAATACTTTGTACTGGAACTAAAATACTATTGGTTCCAAACACAGCCCGCCTTTAAAAATAGGAAAATATATTTTATAAGAATCGACAAATATTTTTAGCGGACTGCTTGACCTCCTGGTTTGTTCTTCAGCAGCCAGTCCTTTTTGCAGGTAGAAGAATGAGCAATTAACCCGATCAAATCCTTGCAATTTAAAAAATTCACACAAATCCACGTCCCAAATGTACAAACAACTTCTGTTCTCAAAAAACCGGATATTACCAACTTCTTCAAAAGAGCCCTACACGAGTTAAATATATGATGTGTAAATTCAAAGAAAAAGAAAGGAATAAAGGGGAAAAATTTATTTAAATTTGTTATTCACATCTGAACGAGGAAGTGACAATTTCATATTTCTTTCCATTATTGTGTTTAAACTTTGTACACGCAAATCCTTAGGATCCAATCTAAACCGGAAAACGTAAATGCTATAATTATACGAGTCTGCGCAGATAAAATCAATTCTTTTCTTTTCTTACTTTTCATTTCCAACGCAAATATATTTCACAATTTCTACGTCGAATTGTCGATAGTGATTCTAAAGCAATATTAAATTGTGCACATTTTAAATATTATTCGTGTTTTAACTATATTCTAGTACCAATTTACCACCAATAGAATTTTCTTCGCTTTTTCCAACGAACATCTGACATGCGTGCAACGAAGCATCCATTCGGGTTTCCAATGAAAAATCAACCGAAGAACAAACAGCGATCCCACAATCGCAATCCACGTTAACACCGTTCTGAAACGGTCTTCGATGAAACCGTACATCTCCTTTTTTTTCACAAAATTAAACGCAAGGTCACGTCATTTTATCACCACAAATAAAAATCAATTTATTTCACCATTTGATCTTCTTCTCCTACATTGATATAGTCGACTCCTTTCCTCAGCGGTGGTGGTCCGTGAAAAGTACTTTTTTCCTTCCCTGAAAACAATTTCAAATAAATTACTCAAGAATTATGTAACGTCCAACACAACCACCATTTTTCGAAATTCGTCGTTTTACACGACGATGTCTTTCTATTTACTACCAAACTACGACAAACTCCATTTTCTTACCTTCGAGCAAAGAGACCTTTTCTCTCCTCCCAGGTCTTTTTTCAAACGAAACGCGACTATATACATTGCGGGCTAAACCCATAATTTTCACTTTGGTTTCTCCCATGAGAAACGATTTCTCAAATCACAAATTACAAAACTGGATTCAGAAGGATTCCCACGGAATTAGCAAATCTCAGCTAAACGCCGAAGCACTCATCTCTGAGTGATTACTCACGGAATGAGCTTGTGGCAATGGGTAAGAAATTCTAAGAAAAACGAGCACCGTTCAAGAAAACGTTACACAAAATTCAAAACGAGAAAATTTTGAATCGCGGACAATTCAATCGTGTTTGTATTTACGTGTAACATGTTTCCATCCTCTGTTTTAGTACTGGACCGAGAGACGAGTTACCGAGAATCGGAGGTGTTGGGTGCAGCGAGTGACTCGAAATTAAGCCTAGGAAATTTTTGGGTTTCACTGCATCACATGGCGGAGAAAAGATCGATAAACAAATGTTTACAAGAAAACCAGACGTTCAAAACGAAACGCGGGCTCGTCATTCGCTCGATCAAAGTACGTTGGAATTCGCTAACCATCTTTATATACGCGATTTATCAATTACTGCAAATTTATGATACCGATAAGGCTTAAGTAATTCGTCACGTTTTATTATTCTTTCGTAACTAGAAATATTTGACTTTCAATTTCTCATTTTCCACTTTACTTAATGAAAGTGACTCATTCTTGCGTAACGCCTTGTCATTTCAGCGTCATAAAATCTCGTGTAACTGAACTCGCGCGTGGTCACGTCAGTACTAGGATTCCACTACCGGTTTAGCCATAATAAAAGAAAGATTCCTGCCAAGGTACGTACATTTTTTTTTTTTAATTTTACGAGCAATTGTGCATACTTTTTGGTGCTTTTTAATGCTGTTTGTTTGGTGCTTTTTGGTGCACTGATTTGGTGCTGTTTGTTTGTTTGGTGCTATTTGTTTGGTGCTGTTAGTTTGTTTGGTGCTATTTGTTTGGTGTTGTTTGGAGCTTTTTGGTGCATTTGATGATTATTTTAACAACGAGCGACTCGCTAGTCGCATCGTGCTCGTGTCTAAAACTTACTAGAAGTTGGCGCTGTAGTTTCCGCGTCGTTTTTCATAATTACACTAATGATAGTCGTTGGACCGGTAACTCGACAATCGACAACTTTTCTTCATTGACCAAGCGTGGAAATAATTCCCGCTGTGGTCCAAATTGGCATCAGTTACTGTAGATATCGCGGCGACACAATACTTCCTCCATGTCGAAACACTACGATTAAAATATTAAAAATTATAATTTTGCAGATTTTAACACCTATTTTTCTCCACTTAAAAAATTTAAAATTTACTCTACATATTTCGGAAACACCCATCAAATTGAGCGCACTATTTACGACTACGTTTGAACTAAGCGGAATTTTGCGTCGAATTCCGTAAAATTAACTGATAAACGAGCACACCTTCGAGTTAAGGCAGGTGTCGACGCATTAGTACGTCCCAATTCAGCCACGTTCGCTGCAAAGTGCAAACAAACACTAAACTTACGTCGATCCGCGAACGTATCGAAATAATTAATAGACGCGCATTCGTAGTCGTTATCGCGTAATTCAAAGCCGAACATTTTTTTGCGTTGATTAGTCCGAAAGGTGAATGCGCGCTGCTAGTTCTTACCTGCGATTAAACCTTGGCATGGGCGAACGACAGGATCGAGGCACGAGGTAGGTGGCCCTTTAACTCGGAGTGGTTGCAACTTCTGAGAAATAATCACCTTGACCCGTCTTTCCGCGGGACAAATACCACAGTTTCTTGGTGCGTTTTCTCGCGACGCGAGACTCGGCGTCAACGTCACAAGTTCGATCAGTGATCAGCGCACTATCGCGATTAACAGGAAATATAACTTTTTACTGATAACGAATTTTTGAACGTTGCAAATTCCGATACCGCCGTCGTCGTTATGTAAACGAATTCGACCGCGAGTTTGAATAAATAGGTTTTGAGGAAAAAAAGAGTGACTTCCGTACTCTTTGCATCTGCAAATAAATCGTTCTCCTTTCGCACAATAGATCAATCGTACGCGCGACGCGGGGGAGGCGCTTTTATCTTCTTTCGCACAATGCCTTCGGTTCCATTTACGTAACAACTTGTTTTTACTAGCCGTCGATCACCGCGTCGAACAGGATGCGCGAAAAGTTGAGGCGTAGCTTAATTACGCCTATTGTCGCCTTTTTTAAAATTCATCCATAAAATTCGAGAATTTTATATCGTGTGAATTTTTTTTTTTTTTTTTGAATCGTCCCCAATCTCTTCGTATGTAAATTTACGCAACGATGCGTTTATTACCCCCGACGTCGTTATGAAAAAATCCGATTTTGAGTCACTATTTATTTTTCTCAAGAAAAGTTTTGCAACCCAAATGCGAGTAAAAAAAAAAATTTTTTTTTCTTAAAAAAAAATTTAAAACAACAAATAAAAACGAAATGCGCGAAAAAAGAAAATGTTTTCTTTCTCCGGTCAGTTTAGCCTCGATATTTTGTGGGAAATTAGTTAATTTTCCCGAATAATTGGTCATAATAATCTGAAAAACGTAGACACCACTGCTTTAACTGATTTCCACAGTGGACCCGCCAAGTACGCCTAAAACGAAAGACAGTAAATCAGTTTACACGCCAAACTCGTTTTTTTTTTTTTTTTTTTTGGTTTTGTGTCCGGTGAAATTTGTTTACGACTTAATAACCGATATTTATATATATATATACTTTTTAGATCGGATCACGCTAAATTTATCTTTGTATATAAAAATACAAACTCTCAAAATAAAAATCCTTTTTCTGGGTTAATTTACAAAAACGAACAAAAATAAAAATAGAAATAGAAACAACAAAAAATTACAATTTTTATCGTTGTATTATAGATTCGAGTAAAAGTTTGATTTATATTACGCTCTGTTTAGCCTCGTTTGTAAGGAATGTATTGTAAATTTTTGAAGCGAAAAGTTTTAAGGTTTCAACGCTCCGATTTGCGCTCTGACCTGACGATAAGTCTCGTCGTCGATTTCTCCTTCGTCGTGACTGTCGTCCGCTTCTACCAACATGTCCAGGTGTTTGTTATTGGACGGGTGACCGGATGAACCCAAGATACCGGTGTTTTTGCGACCAACGAGAGCCGCGTGTTTTCGCGCCATCTGCTGGAAATCGTAGATCTGTTTGAGATTATCCGCATCGTCTTCGTATTCGTCATCCTCCTCTTCGATCGCCGGCCGAGGCGGAGGACGAGACTCTTTTTCTTTGCAAGAAATGCAAGAGCAATTGGCGATGATTTCCACCGATTTCTCCACCTTAGGTTGAGCGCTGTCTTCGGGACAGTCCAAACTTACCTGAAAACTTGAGTGAATTATAATTTTTTAAAATCTAAATTTTTTTTGCTCTTTCTTTACAGTAATCCACGTTGAATCCGAAGATTGACAACTGTCGCAGTAATGCAGCTGATCGTCACCCGGAGTTTCGGGGATCGTTTTGGGCACCGAGAAGGAGAAACAGGTACCGACACACACGTTATTATCGATATTCTGCGCGTAAAGAAAAGATATTTTGAGAGGGTATTCGATTTTGAGAGAGAAAAGTTAAGTTTACTTACTTTAGCTTGACATCCCGCGTGACTAATAATTTGTTTAATCGGAGTCACTTTACACCAAGAATGCTTATCCGGGTATAAAACGATGTTGTGCACCTGCGAGGTCGCAAAATTTAAGATCGATTCGTGTATGGTAATCGAAAACCTTGGAAATGAGGAGATTAGGGATAATTACGTGAGTTTACCTTGTGCTCTTTCGCTGGGAGAAAATTTCCTTCTGTTTGGGCGATGATGAGGACGAACGCCGAATGCAACAGACAGGTAACCATCATCGCTGCACTCATGATTCAAACGGATTTCCTTCTGCTAGAAGAAGAATAAAAAAAATAAAAACTTGAAAGAAAGAGTGAAAGTGGAAAATGATTCTACAGACGCGCTTGCCTCGGGGAAAAGAAGTAAATTAATCGCTGAGCGAATGGATAAATGAAAAACATGGTCTCCGACATTAGAGGAAGCGTGAGTGTGTTTATAAGTTTTTTTCCCACTCCCCCCACCCCCTTAAAAAGAAACAAAAAATTCAACCACGGCGTGGGCTTAATTCCCACTGACAAGGTCCGTGAGCGATAGCATCGGCGCACGAGTCGTTCAATGAAAAGAAAGCGCGAGTCATCGAACCCAAAGTGCGTAGTGAACTCCACCACCTTCGAACTTTCTCGACCTCCGATACGCGACGAGAGAAAATCCGAACGAGATTTTCTTTCTACTCGAGCGTGCTCGATGGCGTCTTATGGGAGAAAACCGTCTACTTTAAATAACTGTCGGTATTAACCCAAAAGCTGTCTCGATACTGACCTTGTAGAACAAGTTGAAATAAAAAAGTTTTTTTTCTTTTATTTTTTTTAACCGCGAGATATTAAATAGCGAAGAATCAAATTTCAGCAGAAGCCTAACGATAAGGAGTAATACACGAGAGGGATCTATAGGAATATTTAATTAATAGACTCGAATGGAATATTAATTCGATTTCGATCTTTGCCGAGACTCTACGGACGTTCGTCGTCTCCCATCTGGTTCTCTTCTCGTCCACGCACGTCTCTTCACGCATGCGCGTGTCTCCCATTAAAAATCGGGTCCCGTCAAGGTCAGCGTGCATGTTTTGCCTGTAAATGAGCGTGCACTCTCCTTGGCCAAATCGGAGTGCTGCTGAGTGGCCCGCTTGTCCGATGATGTCATTCTCTTTCACTCCCGATAAGGAAGCAGCGAGTGGCCCCCTCGACTTTCAGTCACAAACGCCGACCGAATTATCGCGCTTTATTTCCATTTTCAATTTATTCCCATTCGTTGATTTAATCCGTAAAGTCGCACCAATGACTACGAAGATCTGAAACGAAGCACCACGTAATTGATCGACGGTTCGCGGTACCCTTCTCCCACGGTTCCTTCAGTTTCTCACGTGATATTCGAAGGGGTTGTTGACGTTTCTCACCATACCGGAAGAAAATATACTCGCTTCACCCTCTCTCTCTTTCCCTTTCAACCTCCCTCTTCCTCTTTAAGTATTCGCACGTGTGCCCGGAAGTTTGTTTCTCGTATTCGTTGCATCATTGAAATTTTCCCATTCACTTAATTTGCAAAGTGACCGCCGCCTCCTTTTTTACTTTCGACCCTCTCTATACGCCGGTCGGTCTCCTTCGGGGTAACGCGTGCGGTGAGTACGAATGAATCGTCCGGAGTTTACGGTAAAGCGAGGAGACGATGGCGTTCTATCTTACCCCTTTCCTCTTTCCGAATCAAATATCTACGAATTTCGTATCGCTAAAATCCTCCGACGTAGTAACGATCGGTTACGAAATCGCGTTACGTGACGACCAAATTTTTCGTTGTCGCGAAGCTTAAGTCGACGAGGTTGCAAATCGCGAGAGCGTTAATTCCTACCTTATTTTACTTCTTTTCGTTTCTTAATTTTTTTGCCGTCGTTGGTTCGTAGCATAACTCGATACGATGGGTTGGCGTAATTGCGACCGCAAAGGAGCAATCAAAGAGCGCGCGCCTGTTCAGCGTCCCGACGGCGTGATAAGAAAAGGTCAGGTGTGAGTGGTTAGCACGCACTACGGTGATGAGGATGAATGCGAAGTCTAACGTCTCGTGCCATTTCACCTGGCACTATTTTTTTGCCGTAGCCTCCTTCCTCAAACAGGTTAGCATTTGGCAAGAGGCCAGCCAATGACCAGCCAACTCCCCTCCTATCAATTAACGCAAGATGCGTTGCCAAACTGCTTGTTGACCTCTCTCGAGGGATAAGACTTGCAGATCAAGTAAACAGGGTAATTGAAAAAAAAAAAAAAAAAGTAAAAATCAAAAACAAAAACAAAAAAAAAGGGAAAAAAGGCATTGAAATTATGCCGATTTCGAAATATCGCGACGCAGTAAAAAAGGTAATTTCAATGTTTTAACATTTTCCTTTTATTTATTCACACTTAAAATTGTAAATAAGTGATTTGGTTCACGTGTACAAAAGGCCAGAAAAGAAGACGAAAAAAAGTGAATTGAATTAGTGACTCGAGATGAGTAGTTTAAATCAGATGGAATAAATTGATTTCACGGAACCACCCGAATTACGTATATCATAGGCGCTCCGTTATTTCCTCCTCCATCTTGCGCGTCTGTCGCCGATAATTGCGACGAATGAACTGGAAGAGTCATAACTGCGTTTTGAGTACCCTCTATGATACCCGTGGTCATTTGATCGCCGAGACACTGTTTAACCGACAACAAAAGTAAATCGCCAGTTTCGTTACTCGATTTGTTGTCGTCGATTTGCATGATGTTCGAGGCGTCTACGCCTTCGTTCGCGGGCAGTGAAATTGTATTCGCCGCGATTAAATTCTCGTTAATGTCTTCTATAACTTGACCTTCGGTCAACTCGTCGCAATCATCCGCGTTGTTCGGCTCGTTGTCCTGTTTTTTCCTCGAACAATCCCGGTTTCGGTATCTCCGGCAAGCGATTACCGGTTCCACGGTATCGTTTTCAGTCGGTTTCGGTAACTGTTGTTGCAACGCTTCCACCGTCAACTGTTCGTCTTTTCTCAACGAAATCCTTTCGAGAAATTCTTGCGTCACTTGCTGTCCTCGAGCGATCGCGGATTGTTCGTCCGTAATTTTTGTTGAATCAGCTTGTTGATTCTTGTTGATGGTTTTAAATGAGAAATTCGTTAATTTGTGCACCGCTTTCATATGCTTGTTAATATTTCCTTTTACGTTGCACGTGTACGTGCAATAAGAGCACGAAAATGGCTTCAACCCGGAATGAATTACCGCGTGACGCACTAAGTGATGTTTGGTTTTGAATTTTCTTCCGCAATCGTGACAAGTGTGCTCTCCTTCCCGGTGAGTCCTTCGATGAACCGCCAACTGAGACAGCGATTTAAACCCTTTGCCGCATTCCGCGCAGGAGTGAGGTCTCTCGCCGGTATGCCGCCGTAAATGAACTATGAACGTCCATCTTTGTTTTAACATGTCGCCGCACACTGGACATTTGAATAATTCGTCGTCACTGTGTTTGACGGTCATGTGGCGTCTTAAATTATCGGCTCGGTGCGTCGAAAATCCGCACTTGTCGCACACGTGAGTTTCGTTTCTCACGTGGACGTGTCGTATGTGGTCTTTAAGGCGCATATCCGTCGTAAACATTTTTCCGCATTGATCGCAGATAAAAATTCGAGCTCCAGTATGTTTAGGCATGTGGCGCATTAAATCTATTTTAAGCACACTTTTATAATCGCATTCGCTGCAATGATGATCGAATTTTCCTTCGTGCCGTTTTTTGTGAACCCACAAGGAACTTTTCTGAGAAAATTTACGATTGCACAATTCGCAGTTGTAAGGTTTTTCTCCCGTGTGTTGTCTCATATGCACTCGCAAATAAGAAGCGTTGATGTAAGTGCGCTGACAAATTCCACACGTTTTACTGTCATCGTTATCTTCCTTTTCATTTTGTGAGTTTTTCTTTCGTCGTCTTCGCGTTTTAATTTCCTCGTTTCTGATCGGTGATTTATCCTCATCGGCTTTCGCTTCACTTACGTCTTGTTTTTCGTCGTCGATTTTGCTCTTAACCGTTTCGGTTATTAACGTTCGTTCCAACACAACTTTGCAATCTTTCGTAGGGGAACAACCGGTTTGTAGTCGAGATGTGGACGTTGTTGTCTTATGTTGACCGGTTAAAAACTCAGGAACGTCGCTAAAGTTGTTAAACCAATGAGGTAAAGACGCCAGCCGCCGTTTGGAACTCCTGATTTCAGCACCTTTTTTCCTCAGCGTGGTTTTTGCGGATTTATTTCGTTCCGGTTCGGGCGTATCATCGCACGCTTCCTATAAAACGTACGTGTAATGTCGAGGCGTTTAATATATTCGGAAATGAATTCTTACCTCCGGCGCGGAGTCGCTATTTAATTGGTGGGACAATTCTTCCCGTAGTTTTACTTTTCTTTTTCGCGTCGATCTAATTAATAGGAATTAAAATTACATCATTTTATGTATATTAATTTTACACAACTCACTTTTTCGCAATTTTAGTCGGTTCCTTTGAGTTTTCTCCTTTCTTCTCACTTTGACCGGACGAGTTAATTTCTACTATGCATTCTTGTAGCTTACTTAATGCGTTGATTCGCGCTCCTCCCGACAAATGCTTCAGCTTGCTCAACAGGGCATCAATCTGCAACGTTAAATTTGTCAATACCTTTTGTTAGTGACTGTTTGAAAAGCACTCCTACGATATCGCTCTACGTAGAATGCGCCTTAATCGTTACGTTAAACCAGTCACGAAGGTTATACTCACATCGCTTAATACTTCTACAGATTGATCCTCCATCGTTCA
>JAQIWS010000368.1:0-24683 GCA_034696085.1 Stigmatogaster subterranea | reverse complement strand
TTTTACTTATAGCGCCACAAAGATATAAAAAGCAAAGCATTAGATTTATTTTAAATTTTTGATATTTTTTATTTAAAATTTCTCGATCTTTCTAACGCAAACAATCAAGTTAAAACGGTTAAGATACGCTAATGTCCACAAGATAGGTCCACAAAAATTCATATTTTCACCAAATTTCACGTAGTTATACTGGTGACGACAACAAAATGATAGCTGTGATGAGTAGCGGATAAGTGTCAATGTTTTTCGATAAGTCCAGTATTTTATGCTTCTGAAGTTGAAAAAAAGTATTACATTACGTAATTTCATTAAAAAAATAACTCAAACCTGGTTGACTCTAAATTCCAACGACAATAAAATTACCCTTGTTCGAATTGATTGGATTTTCATCATCATCAAAATTGCATGACTGCACTCTGCAATTAAATTACTACATTGGCATTTTATTCATTCTCTAATATTGGTTTAAACTTATGCATAGCCTTTACATGCAATGCAACTTATATTCCTTATTGGTATTTTTGAAACCATTCCTTGGCATTCGTGGATGTTTCGACGAATGTTCAATCCACTACACAAACATTGCATTGAATGATAAATCGTAAAAAAATTAAAATGATAAAATATAGTGTAGATTGACCGTTACCGTTTTTCAATAAATGCTAACACGTCAAATCCTGATCCAAAATTTGTCCAGTGCCACGCGTCCTACAAACGACAAAAACACGTTTTGCTCGATTTTTGTAAATTTAGTCACGTGATGAGCACTTACAATTTTTTTTGGGTGAGGAGCACGCCGCTGTACATAATTCTTCGGTTACACTTATGTCAGGTCTGTATGGAATCAAGTCTTATTTCCATTAAAGTACAGGAAAAGACTTGTAGAAATTTCTACACCCGGTGTCAGAAGCATCATTGAATCTAGTTAACCGATTTTCGTTCATAACGAACAAAAATTCTGTAAAATTAAAAATAGTATTTATCAACATTTTTGCGACTATCAAAACACAATAAGGCATTTACAATTTTCATTGGACAATCGGAAGTTATTAATTTAAGTGAGTGCATGGTATTGTAAACTATTTTTTACCGAAAGGATAAATTCGATCGTGAATTGTGTAACGTGTCTTTTGACGTTTCAACCAAATACTTGTATCTTAAGCTGTAGAAAACGTTTCGATATTCTTCTCCGATTGTCGTATTTAAAAAGATGCTTTCTACATATGCATAGAAGAACACTGCGTACTTCGCAGCATCTTTGTGGCTTAATATTGGTGCACCCTGAGTGACAGGATCTGAAACGTGAAAGGGAATTAGGCCTCCTCAAGCCTAGTTAGGGCTGTCACTGGAGAGGAGAGATGAACACGTTTTTTCAGCCTGGCATAGTCTTTATTATTGTGTGTAGTATTGTTACGAGTTTCCATAGTTACAATTTTATATAGCGAAATCTAGTGAGTACATACACAAACACTACATTACATCCTTTAAATTTTTAAATACCATTTGCAAATATTTTATTGTGCTACTGTATTAAGAGGACAAGTGCAAATCCTGCTACTTCTTGGATATCCCAGCTTGACAACGCTGTAGTAGGTTCACTGCAGGTTGAGGATTTACCGGTGACGTGCTGTCACCGGTGATTCTACCGAATCTGATCAATCCGCAGTCTTGAAAGTCAAAAGTGTCAGGGGACGTCGCTAAACCTGTAAAAGCTGAGTTCCTGAAAATGATGGAGAAGGAGAGTCTGGGGCAGGGAGAGCGAGGTTGCCAAGCTGACGTCGCATTATAGCTGGAAGATCATCTACAACTGCACAGGGGTAGCAGGAGTAGAAGGTAGAGGCGGTGACGTGTACTGTGGAATTGTGACCTGGACTGGTTGTTTAGTCACAGATAGTATACCAAGATGAATATTTAACTGGTCAGATTGTTTAGTCACAGATAGTATACCAAGATGAATATTTAACTGGTCAGATTGTTTTGTACCCTGAAGAGATGCTTTAGCAATGTGAGGTACCAAATCATTTACTTACCTTGCTCTGATGTGATTTATATGTCGAACTGCATAGATGTTGTCATCACTATTATAAATTTTATATACAACATGTCCACGAAGCTGAACTACTGTGTGGTCGAGGAATCTCCGGAGCAGGGCCCGGAAATTGCGAAGGCAGTTAGTCAGACAGCTGACCCAAAATTGCCTGGTACCACGCCATGTTGAAGGCATTCTTAATGTCGAGAACCACAGCGAGGCAGTGCGAGCCACTGCCCCGCGCCTCCCCGACGTGATCGACATACGCCTCCACCGCCCCAACAGTCTGACGGCCCCTACGGAATCAAAACTGACAGGGCGAAAGGAGGACGTTACGCTCTAAAAAATGAGTGAGTCGACCCGCGCAAAGCTTGTCAAGGACCTTCTCCAGAACCGGGAGGAGGCAAATTGGTCTAAAATCGCCCCTTCCCTTCGGGATCCAAACTACAGCCGCTCTTTTCCAAATCTCCGGAAAAACCCCGGAGACCAAACAACTATTCAACAGATCTAACCAGAAGCCAGAACAAGCCAGCAAAATGTCTCAGAGCGGGGGCAGGTAACTCATCCGGGCCCGGCGCCTTATCGACGTGAAAAGAGGCAACAGTCCGGGAGAGCTCCCCCCCCAACAGGAGGTCATCTCCACTTCTCGGAGCCTCCCCCGCCCGTCGCATCATCACCAAATGTCCCGGGCGATCTTCACTATCAGAGGGGAAGTACCTATCAAGCAACGCGCGGTGCGTACCACCAGAATCACCCGTTCACCCACCATCAAAACGGCGAACAGAGGTTAGCACCTGGTGGCCCCGGTCCTTGCCTGCCAAGATTTTATAGGGCAGGCCAAAGGGATCACTAGAGGAGTTAGACTCGCAGAAGGCCCGCCAAGACGAGACCTTTGCTTCAAGAATCATATCTGAGTATTCACGACGTAGAGCCTTGAAAACCGTCAGGAGAGTCGTTCGCAGAACCGGGTTTCTCTCCCTCTGGAGACGACGCGCTCCACGAACTGCCGCCCGTTTCTGTGACAGATCGTCTTTCCACCAACGTGCGGCCTTAAATTTCCTAGCCGGCCGCTGGACTGGCACGGCCAGACGGCACGCACCAATACACAACTCCTGAAAGGCCACCGCCCAGGCCTCAACATCTCCCGGGACAGTACCCCCACGGGTCGATCTACCCAACTCTCACTGAAACCGGCCCCAGTCTGCTCGCCTCCAATCATACCGGGGGAACCCTCCCCACTCGGTAGCTCCAATAAGACGGTCAGGGCAATATATCTGTGGTCGCTCAAGGACTCCTCCTCCAACACAGCCCACTCCCAGTCGCGAACTCCTCTAATCATGCTCAGGTCGATAAAACCCTGGGCCCTCCCCGTCATAAACGTAGGGCCGCACCCAGGATTATTACAAATAAGGAGGTCGACGATAACCATTTTGATTTGTTAATTGCCGATAAAGATAAATATGACACAGACACTAATTTTAAGTTGTCTCCTAGGACTAGGAATGGTGGAAGGTGGAATGGCACCTGGTTTCAACTGATCGACACGCGCTCGCTCGCTCTCCAGGAGAACGGCACACTCGCTCTCCATGAGAACGGCACACTCGCTCTCCATGAGAACGGCACACTCGCTCTCCATGAGAACGGCACACTCCCTCTCGAAGAGAACGTCTCACGCGTGCGTAAGTTTACCAGAGATCGACGCGTAAAAACACTGTTTCGTTAAACTTTGAAATATTATTGCTTCGTCGTCGGTCTCGTTCAACGAGGCCAATCATCACGTAAGGACCAACCGTCGTTCAATATTGGCTATTTGAATACACAGACAACCTCTAAATCTAGTAAATAATCTCAACTTTGGGGCCAACTAAATTAGTTGGCCCCAAAGTTGAGATTATTTCCACACTTAATTGAATACACAAATACTTTACAACAATTTAAATACAAACGACACTGATAATGACGAATGATGCAGTTCGACAGCTCAGTTCAATAAAACTATATCCACTATTAAATGTAAATTCCGTAAATAAATCATTAATAGAATATTATTTGAGTATAAACAATAACCACTGTGTAGTTATTGCCAAATATAAACACTATGAACCACACCCTAATGACTCACGTAAAATGGCAATATTTTCCCACTGTTGTCCCCTCCCCATGTTTGAAATTCTCAGTCGTGAACCGGCATGGAATTTGGGCCCTCCGTTAATGAGATGAGGGCCATGAGATATAAAAAAAACACGAAAAAGAGAATAATAAAAAGAGATTGTTAAATTAATTTTAAGTACAGTATGATAACTGAATTTTACGATAAAGTTCAAAATAGTGGGCTCTGGGATGGGAGTTCAAAATAATTTTCAAGCGATAAAAATCATGCGCATATCTTGCAACCAGAATGTATCTTTCTGGAGTGAATTTCTAGGCGTTTAGAATAACGATTGCATCGTTAAAATTCTGCACTAGTAGTGGTTCATTATTCAAAACTGGTACATCTTACACGACTGCGTGAACACTTTGTTGGAGAACTCTCACCTAGCTTGCTTTGCCACAGAGTTGAAATCATTCTAAGTTTTTTTGTCTGAGAAAAGGAAATAAAGAAATTTTTTCAAAAAAATTTAAAACCGCTTTAAAACACACCTGGTAGTCTTAGGTTGGTACCCATGAGTACACACTGCCTATAAGTTCTTAATTGTAGGCATCTAAAAAAATTAGTAAGAAATTACTTGTAGGTTATTGTTGTTGAATTTGGTGTGAGATAGATAGATATATTTGAACTTTTCAACAATTTAATTAGCTGTTTAAGTCCTTTATTTCTTAGCAATTTCGTACTCCTGGTAATTACTGTTTTCAAACCGCGTTAAAAATTTCAATGCCCTGACTGCAATGCAGATTTTGGTTTCTCGGTGTCTTGAAAAACAAGTGTGATAAAAATTAGTTATAAAATCAAAAAATATTCTTGTGTGTTTATAAAATAACGAGTACAGCGCCCACCATCACTCCACTCTCTTATGGTCTGGTAGGGACGCTGGGATGGAGCGGAGCCGCCAATAATTTGATATCGGGCTTGCATTTCTGGCATCTCACACAGCCGGTCACAAAACGTTCTACACCTTGGCGCATCGTCTCCCAATAAAATCTTTGACGCATTTCGATGAGAGTACTGCGCACAATGGCATGTCCCGTAAGGGGAAGGCCATGGAACGCCCAAACCACTCGGTAACGCATGGGTGGTGGTATGACCACTTTAAAAGCAGTGACCGAATCGTCCAGTTCGTCATCCGCTGTAGGACGGAATGCCCACAAAAGGCCTTTGTGCAGCTGATTCATTCTTCGGTGGACTTATGGTCTTCTCGGAAGGACAATCGGGGTTAACTTTTCGTTGCATCACTAAACGACTAATACGGCTTATCAGCGGGTCTGCTTGTTCACTTCTGATTTCGTCCAGCTAGTGGAAACTGAGATCATGCACTATCACCGTGTGGAGTGATGGTGGGTTTGCCTCATCAACCTAGTCATTTTTGTCCTTTTCTACCCACCATGGCGTGAACAAAGGCGCTGGTTGGTGCGTCTCGACGTGGTCATCTGGTGGAGGTATTACGTCCACTGATGCTCGTGAGAACACTTCCGCAAATTCATTGGTGACTCCTGGACGATAATGGATTGAAAAATTAAACGCCTGCAGCTTTATCGCACATCGTCCCTAACATCCAGTTAAATCCTTCCCAGCTAACAACCATTGGAGCGCATGGTGATCAGTCTCAATTTTCTAGATTTCTAGATAGCCATACTAAGGCACGAGTTCTGGGGTGGAGTAACGAGACTCCACTGGCGAAAGCCCCCAGGAGGCGTTCGTGATTGGGTTCCACATTTGGATTGTCCCATTGTCCCCAACTGCGGTATTTTATTTTTAATTATTTCGTGAGAAATTTGAAAAAGATTTGCTAAAATCCAAAAAGTAATCACAGTTGTTAAAACAGGAAAATTTGACTCGATTCACTGTAAAAATGTTAGAAAGCAATAATTATTGGGTATAAAAAGGTTTCAAAAACACGCTCTCTCGTTTGAAACAACCGCGAGTTCATGAATTATTAGTCGTGGATTTTTGTCGCCAGATGGCATCTATGTTCCGAACGTGCGCAGTTGCTATTGGCAATGTAGCGCTTAGGCACTAGGCAGTACATTCTATTTCTCTGAGATTACCCGGTTCGGACACGTTTGATTTTTCTGGTTTGCTATCCCTTCTAAATTTTAAAATAACGCCAGAATTTGATTTTAAATTATCAAATGAATATTAAGATTTTTAACGGTGGAATAAGAGGCGAATTTAGCTCTCGTAATTTAAGTTTAAACCCTGACTTAAGTAGGCTTAAATTAGGGTTAAGACTTGTAGTGTCATGAATATAAGAATTGATATTTAGAGGTACGAGATAATTTTTTTTTCTAGTTTTAAGGTAAAATTTGTCGACTTTACATGTTTTCTCACGAAGAAAATAATCTAAATCGATAAATTTTTGTTTTGTCTTTGGCTAAATTGTGTAAAAATGGCGGTGTAAAGTTAAAAGGCTTGTATTGTAAAATTTAGAAATATTTACCCGTGATTCTAATTCGGCTCCGACGTTGTGGTTATTTATTCTGATCATATAGTGCATATTTATTATTAAATTTACTCCACACACAATTTTATTGATATGTGATTACTGTACATAAATTATGATACATTAATATTATTGTGTGTCCAGTACAATGTTAAATTAGCATTGATATTTCAGTATTTATTAAAATTTATTCAACATGGTGAAAGACGTTGTTTACAATTTCGTGTAATTTGAAATTTCCACTTAATTGTGGATGATTCTGAATTACACGTTCGTTGAATTTCAATTCAACAGTTTTCAAGCTAAATATTGTATCACTGTAGTACATAATTGTAATTCATACTCTAGAAATTCCGAACAACCAGGTTGCTTACTAGCTTAAATACCTCAATTACTCGTAAGAAAAATCATTTAAATAAATTTTCAGTAGCTGTTTTACACAATTTTTTGGAGTTTTTAATGACAAATTAGTTTAATTTTGTCATAACGCGAATTTTTATTTCATTTTATAGTAAGACGATATTTATTTGCGAAGAAAATAGTCTTTCTTGACAAAAATTGTGGTGTTAAGCCTAACATTTTATTAAAGTTTGAATTGTTAGATTTAAGTAGTTGAGCACTTCCTAAATTTAACAAATTCAATAGTTAAGCACAATTTAATATCAATTTAAAGTTTAAACGTGTGCTTTGAATTTATAGCTTTGATTTTATGGTTATTTATTCTGAATTAATTTCTCTTATGTTTTAGGATGAACCGTGTGACTTATCCCAAACTAATGTTTTAATTTTAGTACACAAGTATTTATACATTTGTATTACACAATAGCTGAATTTAATGCTTATTACTGCCAATAATGTGATTTTACACAGAGACAGATTATTTGCAGTATTTGACTATTGAATAGCCTCAATCTCGCTAATCGAGAGTTGTGATTTATGATTTAGTAATTCAACGTGGGAGTATTTATTAATTACAAAAGTTACCCGTAAGAACGATTCCATTAATGTACATTATAATTTTGCTTATTATTATGGAGATTTATTCACGCAATAGTTTTGTGACAAAATGTAATGAGTCAATCGAGTGATGCAAAACTGTTAGTAAACAATCCAAAAATTGCGTTATTTTGTCTGTTGTCAATTTTTAATGATTCTTGGATAGCAATTCTAATTTTCAAAACCGTGCTATTTGGACAAGTCTTGTGTTCTGCTTGTATCAATTTAAAATATGAAGATATAATCTCTCAATTTGCAATTATTAACTGAAAATGTTAAGTTAGAAATTCGAAGAGATTAATTTTACAGTTAAACTATCGTTTTACAGTTTATACGTCATTGATTGAAATTTTTCTACAGTATTTCACTTTCTACCCGTGTATCTAAAGTATTGAGTTTGTTTATAATGATTATACAAATGATTAGTTAAAATTTTTGATGAACAAAATCCAACTTTTTTACGTTTATTTATTCGAGAATTGGCAGTTATTTTAACCTGGTTTATGAGAAATAATGTCGTTTTAATTCTGATTTAGTAGTAAAAAAAATTGTGATTTTGTAAATTTTTTGAAAATTGTAAATCCGCTTAAATTGAATTTTTACTGCGAGTTGTCAGAAATGACCCACATTACTTCGCGCGGTTGAAAACAGTTGAGAGTTGACTAAAAGTTGGCTTCTCCGCAATGCTCGAGCTGAGTTTTCAAATTTTGACGCGTGTAGCGCTTCGTTAGGCCAATCCCACAATGCATTACGCGTCTCGTTTCCGTTCGAAGGCGTTTGATTTTTCTCCGTGGTTTTGTCATCAAAATTTTCACGCTTGTTTTAAAATAACTCGAGAATCCGAGTTTAATTTATCAAATGAATATGCCCTAGTTTGATATAATATTTAACAACGGGTTAAGATTTGAATTAGCTCTCGCAACTTTAGTTTTAACTAAATAGAATTAAGTTAGGGTTAAGTTACGTGGTGTGATGAACGTAAAATTGATGTTTAGACTTTAGAGGTACTAGACAGTTTTTTTTACGTGTTTGAAGAGTAAAATAATCTAAATCGACAAATTTTTGTTTTGTCCCTGGCTAAATTGTGTAAAAAATGGCGGTTTTAAGCTAAAATTTTGCTACAGCTTATTCTAAAATTACTGGAAATATTTACCCGTGTTGTCTAAATATTATTTATTTCTCTTATTGTGATTAGTTAATCTGATCGTACAGTGCGTATTTACGATTAAATTTACTCCACACACAATTTTATTGTTTTTTATTACATAAATTATGATTAAATTAGCATTGATATTGCAGTATTAAAATTGTCAAGCTAAATATCGTTTGTAGTTAAAAGTATTGGTTTTAAATTTCATTCAACGTCGAACTATGTCGATTTTCCGTCCACGTCAGATTTTTCATTTTTTCGTTTAGTCACTGTTGAAAATTTTGTAAATGAGAAAAGTCGGTTAACGCGGCAGAATTTGTTATTTATTGGTGGAAAGTTTCAAATTCGGTAATTTTTACAGTAATTTGTCAGTATTCGTGTTTTGCATAAATTAATAACGATATATAAAATATTGTGAGAAACGAACACATGCAATAATTTTATATTATCATTTTATTTACAATAATTTATATTTATATTACTAATTGGTCGCCAGAGGGCATCTAAGTTTCCGAACATGCGCAGTTACTATTGAATGAGATGTAGCGCGTAGGCAGTACATTCCATTTCTCTGAGATTACACGGTTCGAACGCGTTTGATTTTTCTGGTTAGCTATTCCTTCTAAATTTTAAAATAACGCGAGAATCTGGTTTTAAATTATCAAATGAATATTAAGATATTTAACGGTGGAGTAAGAGTTGAATTTAGCTCTCGTAACTTAAGTTTAAACCCTTACTTAAGTAGGGTTAAATTAGGGTCAAGTCTTGATAAAAATTGACATTTAGATGTACGAGATAATTTTTTTAACTAGTTTTAAGATAAAATTTGTCGACTTTGTTTTTTCACGAAGAAAAATAATTTACGTCGATAAATTTTTGTTTTGTCTTTGACTAAAATGTGTAAAAATGGCGGTGTAAAGCTAAAATTTTATTAAGGCTTGCGTTGTAAAATTTCTGGAAATAATTACCCGTTATGAGATACTGCGCTCAACATCTCTGAATTTGTTCTTATTTATTTTTAAATTTACTCTCCACACAATATTATTGATTTTTGATTACTATTATTGTGTGTACAGTTCAATGTTAAATTAGCATTGATATTTCAGTATTCATTAAAATTTATTCAACGTGGTGAAAGACGTTTGTTTACAGTTGAGTGTAATTTGAAATTTCCACTTAATTGTGGATGATTCTGAATTACACGTTCGTTGAATTTCAATTCAACAGTTTTAATTATTCGTGAGCGACTCATCTTGTATTTGGTGATTGCATGTCAAATAGTGTTTAGAAATTAATTTCTCTAATTAAAGCAATACCGTTTATGAATAAATTCATTTTCTCAATAAGAAATTTACAAGTAAAATTTGGAAAATTTTGTACTCGCGTCTGTTGCTGAGATTAGCGCCCGATGACCTCTGTGGTCATCTAATCTCACATTTGTTGCATCTGAGTGAGCGTATTATTTTTCTCCAATGTTCTATTTAATATTTCGTGTACTGCACACATTATATGAGTTAACGTTTTAGTTTCCAGTTGAATTTGACGAATTTTTAATTTTATTGAACATCTTTTCTAATTTTTATTGCCGTCGTCGCGACAATTCATGCGTCTTCCGAGGAGATCACTTGCCTAAAATTACTGACATATGTCACAAATTATTATTTTGTGAAATGCTTTATACAAGAGAATAATCTACTGTTGATTACCGATATTTATTACTGATATTTGCAGCAAACGAAAATTTTTCAAAAATTTTGAACTTTATTGCTGCGTTTATTTAATTTTTGACATCTTAAGATTTAACGGTCAGTCTATTGGTTTAATAATTGTGTAATTCGAGTTATTATAATTTGAGAATTGTGATTTAAGATTAAATTTAAGTTGGAGTATTTGAGCGACATCGTATATTTTGTGGTGTAATTTTATTTTATACCAAGACGATATTGTATATTGTAATTTTGCTTTATATTATGGAGATTTAGTTCAGGCAATAGTTTTGTGACAAAGTGCAATTGAGTCAATTGAGTGATGCAAAAATGTTAGTAAACTTAATCCAAAAATTGTGTTCTTTTGTTTGTTGTCAATTTTTAATGATTCTTGGACAAATAATTGGTTAAAATTGCTGATGAAACTTTTTACGTTTATTTGCCGTTATTTCAAACTGGTTTGTGAGAAATATTGTCGTTTCAATTCTGATTTAGTAGTTACAAAACTTGTGATTTTGTAAATTTTTGAAAATTGTATATCATACACACGTGAATAATTTTCCGAAAAATGACCTTTTTAATATTGTAGTGGTTTGGTTAAGAATTTTGTAGAAATGGAACATAATAAATAATTTTTTTACATCTTTTGGTCATAACGTGATCAAATCTAAAAAAAATTAATTTTCAAAACTTGTGAACAAAAAGGGTTTTTGCATAGTGTTTTGATAATTTTTCCAGCGAGCTGATGTCATAAATGACCCACAATACGTCGAGTTGCTATTTTAACGATTAGTAGGTACTGTAGTTGCAAGAACTGTACTTTTCACATTTTTGTTTGAAGTAATTGTGTAATCGTAGTTATCACAATTTACAAGAAAGAAAAGTGTGTTAAGAATTGTAAAACAGTTAAACTTTTCTAGTTTTAATTTAAAAAAATAATTATGCAAATTTTACCGGATGTGATGAACTGTCCGTTCACAAAATAGTTGTTTGAATTTTATTGAACTTATGTCGAATATTTCGAATAAAAATTTAGTTCGATATTTGACATGTATTTTTGCATATAAAGCAATTTGTGATGAAAAATTTCACATAACGTTTTTAACAATTTTGTTGGATTTGTGTGCGCGACAAATAAGTTTTATTGAAATATGAAAAATATTACCAATTTCAAAACCGTATGGTAGTCGCTCTGATGTTTGGGCGACGTTAAAATTCCACTACTACTACTACTAGTAGCTCACTCTTCTGAGTCTGCTTTATCAATTTAAAATATGAAGTTGTATTCACTTTTCATCATTTTTCATATTAAATTTGCAATTATTAATTGAACACAGCGAGTTAGAAATTAATCTATCGTTTTGCTGTTTTTACGCCACTTATGGATATCAATGCTTGCATTCCTGCTAAGCTACCTGCAAGTTGGTGGTGCGTTTTTGTTAGCTTACGTACTGTGTTCATTTATATAATCAATAACTTAAAATTGCTGACGAGCCATACGGAATAAAATCCAATTTTTTTACGTTTATATACTGAGAATTAGCAGTTACAGTATTTCAACATGTTTGCGAGTAATATTGTCGTTTTAATTCTGATTTAGTAGTCAAAATTTTTTTGAAAATTGGAATTGATACTCCCGTGTATTGTAACAAGTCATTTAAAAACTATGCTCAATAGTACTGCACGTAATTTGTAAATTTACTTCTCCGTTTATATATTTAGCATTTAGCATTTAATTTTTGATACCATGAGTTTTTTTAACGATCAGTTTGTAACTTAGTTGAAGGAAATTGGACTGTACCGTACTAATTAATGAGTTGCAATTCGTGTAATTAAACTTAATCTTACAGCCGTCAGGTCATCAGATGATAGCTTGGCGTGGTTTTATGTGGTTTTATTTGCCGTTGGATGAAATACTCAGTTTTGAGAAATTTCATACGCACTTAAATTTTATTGTCTGAATTACCGTACCAAATTTTTGTGCATTTTTCTGTGTGCTAAATGTGCAAATCGAGGAAAACTTGTATATTTTACGAATATTGTTGAAGCCATTCTTGACTCTTAATACTGCTATAGGCAAATATTGCCGTGTGGTCAAATTTCACCTACAATTTAAGTAATGTTAAATTTTAATGTTGGAATTTCATGTCACGCGACACAAGCTTTTTCACCAATGAGCGTTCCGTTTCACTCTGGAAACTTCATTGCCCCTATAATTTTTCAGATTCTAAACCACTGTCTTCTTGAAACATGAGTGATGACAGTTGGTTTGAAAGGCTGTGTATAATCTTAGTTAATTGGTTACTTTCAGGATTTTTTTTGGTTGGAATGTCCTGTGGTTGTTTTAACATTTGAGGCAACCAGTAATCCGTTTCATGTATGTAATAAACAGTGCAAGAACTGTGGGTTGTTACTGTTTTTTTTAAGATTAGCGAATGGGTACTGATAGATATTGTATTTGCAGAACACTTTAGATTAAAACTAAGATGTTAAACGGCGGAAAAAAGTGAATCAACTTCCTCAACTTTGGTTTAAATTTACTAGATTTAAGTTAGAGGTGCGGGATGTTTTTTTGTGGGTTGTAAAATCAGATTTGTCGACTCGAGACGTTATGAACAACGAAAGATGATCTAAATCTTTCAAATCTTGACTTATCACGTTCGTTGTCTATTCAGTGTATTGCCTATCTTGTATGTTGACAGATCTTCAATTTTGCGAGATTTGGTTGCGAGTCAAATATTTAACAATTAATTTGTGTAGTTTTTTGAAATTTTACTAGTAAATCGACCAGTTGTGAATAAGAAATTTACATTTAAAATTCCATTTTACTTGTACCTTTACTAAATTTTATAATTTTGTAATAGGTATTTATTACTTTGTACCGGTATTTGTAATGCAAAGGTTCTTATATTTATAAGATTTTAAAAACGTAGATCGTTACTGTATATTTTATTGCAACCCCATTTGTTTACAATTTTTGTGATACAGTATTAGTGGATGTTTTCAGTTGGTTTAGATTTGTAAAATAGGAAAACTATTTGTATATTTTTACGAGTATCTTTCTGCAAGCAAACCTTATTCCTGACCAAAATTTGTTGTGACTATTAGTGCATAATTCTGTACAGACTAGTGGATATTATTGCGAGATTGTTTTTATTAGTGACAGAAATGTAGTCATCGGACAGATTACGTAAAAATGTCGAATTTTTGCGCTAATTTGTCGAAATTTCGTCTATTTTACAAATCTGCACTTCACGCGATTGCAAAAACCAAATAAGTACCGAGCATTAATATTTTAGTCGCTGTTCAATATTCATATTGTATTTATTGGTCCCAAAGTTTTGAAATTTCAATAACTTTTTGATGTATTTCTTGAATGATTGTACGCGTACAATAGTTTTTACGTTACAGTTTTCAAATTTTAGTTTTTAAAACTCCGTTTTTGAGTTGCTGGTGGTAGTAAGATCAATTTTTCTACAAGAAATTGTATTGTATCTGTGTTTGCCAAACTCGCTTTGGATTAAATTTATTGTAAATTTACACGTGCGCTAAGTTTTATCTTGAACATTGCAATTATTTATTTGATTTGTTTATCGTAAGTTCCGTTAGTATGTATTATAAACTGCAATTAATATTTACCCTAGGACAGAATTTGCAAATTTTAGCAAATTTTTTGTGAAACCTGTTCAAGGTGACAAATAAAATACAGTATAATGAAAAATTTACTTTTTTGTCGGTATTCAGTTTAAGTGGCTTGAAAAAGGGCAACTTACTGCATTCTGAATTTAAAAAAATGTTTACAATTCACTTAATCCTGTAGGACCGTTTTCTGACCATATCGTTACATTCTTAAGCTAGAAATTGAGCAAACCTTAAATGGAAAAAAAATCACTTTTTTACAAAAATCAGTCAAAAAATTACCGTAGTGAAAAATTTATTATATATATATGGAAACTTGACACTACAGTAATTTGCCTTTATAAATACAGTGATTCAATTGAAATTTATGTGAATGGTTTTATTGGTGCCATTGAACGTCTGCTTTTGCCACTTCGTTATTTGTGTTTTAACTATAATTATTATACCGGAGTTTCCAACATTTGCTAAAACTAGTCCTGGTACTGGTAATTCTAAATACCAAAGTTTTGTACGTGTTGTAAAAGCTTAACAAAACTTTAGTGATTATGTTTTTCAAGAGGGAATTGAAGCATTTGTAATTACACAGTTGTGACGTGTGACCGGTCACGTGTTCGTTATTGTTTGACGTCGATAGAGGGCGCGTTTCGTAAATGACGTCGACACGAGCAAACGCGGCAGCCAATCAGCGAAATTGGAATGATTTGAATGTAGAAGCGCGTAAGCGACGTTAAAACGTGATAAGGTTCTAAAACGTGTTATTTGTTAAAATGATATAAATACGCAAGTGTTAGTTTCTAAGGATCGAGTTAATTCTACGCTTTTATAATGTAAACATCGCACTTTTAGGTGCTGATGTCAGTTTGCTTTTCACGTCAAATAAATCTACGAATTTTCTTTTGTGTTACTCTTAAACCAAACTTGAACTTTACTATTCCACTTTGCAGCGCGTTTCCGCGCTGTGTCGACATCGCGGTTTTGTGTCGCCCCGAATCCAACGAACCTGCGAGTTTAGCTTTTCTCGCGTTCTTAGGATACCAAATAAAGTTTCTTTAACATCGTGCGGCACTCACACGTCGCACAGTACGCAAAATTACCCAGGAAAAAAATTATTTTTTTTCTAGCAATTTTCATATCTAACCACTGAAATTTTTTAATTTGCTGATACGTGTGTTGCAATCTATGTAATATTAGTCTAAATTTAGATACCTCACATTTACCGTGCATTCTTTGTTCCGTAAGATAGTCCTTGTTCATTTGCTCATTAGTTTCGTTAAATTTTCAATTTCTTACTACAATTTCATCAACCGTACGTGCTTCGCTTAAGTTTCTTGTCTTTAGAGAAAGCCATTTAATGTCTTCAATGCATCTAACATACGAAATATTAGATTCAAACCATAAATCTTTAACATTTGTTAGTGGTTCAAATATAATATTTTACACAGTCTTTGAATTAAACCAATACAAGCAGGTATTAAATGTTGATTGTAGTTATACGATTGCCGTGATTATTTTTTGTATTAGACCTGTTTGGTATTTAGTGACTTGTGCAAAAATGTAGTTTTGGCTTTTTCCTTTAGCAAAATGCAATTTTGAAGGTGCTTTGGAGAAAATTAAAACACGTTGTTTGTAACTTGTTGTATTACTGTTTTACTTGTACAGAATAGACAATTTGAAAGTTAATTTTTGTCGGAATGTCAACCCGCGGTATATAGTTTGTCTCCTCTCGTTGTGGCGTCGTTGCAGGAATTTTTTGTTCTCAACTAATGTTTTCGGTTTAATTTCGATTTCCACTGATATTCAACTACAATGCTTTACGCGAATGAAAATAGTTGATAGTCGAGCAAGAATTGGCTTCCCTACTGTGACTCAGCTCAGTTTCTTGATATTGGTTTCAATGGGGTAAAGCAATCCCAGGTTGCTCACGCTTATTTGTTAATTTGTTAATAATAAATAATTTCATATTCATATTGCAATTCACCAAACTCGGTAGTGGTAACATCTTGCATACATTGTTGTGAGATTATTTTAGGTCGATTACTTTGTAATTAACATCAGTATGATAGTTTTTCGCCATTTTAATGGCGATTAGCATCATTCTTTTGTTCAGTTTTGTGGAATGATGTAATTACCTAATGTTGACATTTGAGCAGTATTGATAAATTAATTTGTAATTGTATTTTTATTGAATTAATTTCTCTTCTGATTTGCTCCTGAATGCACAATTTATTGCGCAGATGTGTAGCATTTAAATTATTTTTTAAGGAAGATTCTTGTATTGCATTTTGATTATGTTAGCAACGTCTTAGTTCCTACGTTGTTTGAATAACTTGATGTGCTTGGCGTAGTCAGCTTACACAAAACCGCAAACAGAACTCAATGACAAAAATTTCTGATATTAGTGTTGATGTATACAATTGGCAGTACTTCGTTAATTACTTGTGCTCCATTGGTGACGAAATAAAAGAATAATTTTAGTGACTAATGAGTGCGAATTGCTGTAAGTTTATACGTGTGCTTAATCTATATCTTGTAATGTAAACGATGATTTGTTATTCTGCTAAAGTATTTTATTCAGAATAATTGTACGTAATTTTCTTGTTTAATACAGACTGTTTAGTGGGAGTTTACAAATACTTCTGTAGTATAAAATTTTCACGTCTATTTATTACGTAATTTAAATGCAAAAAAAAAAGTTGTAAACCGTGATTCACATGAACATTGGACTTTTTACTTTACGTTAACAATTTTATTATGAATTCACACTTGACTTGATTTCTTTCTTTTGATCGTTATAAAATATGACACATTTTTATGTGAAAAAATTGACATTTTCACTCGCCGGGTTTTACTGTGAAAAATCCTGCGAGTGACAATATTAATTTTTTCTTAAATATTGCTGTGCATTCTCGAGAAACTATAATAATTCTTAATTTAGTTAGGGGGTTATCTTTAAACGGATTATGAATAACTTTGAACATTTACTCAGGTTTTACTAACTTTTAAAATAAACACCACAGATTTTGAAACTTCGCAGTGAAGTCAATTCTTCTGTTTCTTATCAAGTGTTATATAAATATCGCAAGTAACTGTGGGTTGAGGTTTTTTCCACTCAAAATTTCAAATTACCGTATTCGAATTTTTCTTTGTATTTTTCTAGTCGAACGTCGTTGATCATTTCAACGTTATTACCCGCGATGAAAGTGTAGAAGGTGTGTAAGATCTGATTTGTCGACTTAAGATATTTATTCTGACAGAAAATTAACTTAAATCGACAAATTTTTGTCGCGTACTCGATTTAAAATGTGAACAAAATGGCGATGTTAAACTGAAAATTTTTTATTAACGGCTTTACTGTAAAATAAATTTACACGTTTACTCTTTTTCAGATTTTGCGATAAGCAGATAATTGTAAAGTTTAATTACGTGAAGATTATTACCAAAAACGTATTTGCATTTTTTTACCATTAATATTTTACACGTCCAAGACTCAGCATTTCTTAATTCTGATTTACAAAAGTTGCAATTGAACTATGATGTGATTCACGCGCGTAATTTGATATTTGGTATATGCAGTATTTTATTTCCAAGGTGGAGATTTTGTGAATGTAATATTGATGCGTTTATTCACGCTATTATGTGTTATCACCTCGTACTAAACACGTCGGTTAAGAAGAGGAATTGTCAATTTTTGATTGAAAATCTCTCGTTGACGACTTTTTTTGCGTGATATTTCGAGTGGCAAATGTGTTTCAAAGAGATCACTTGCCTAAAGTCACTTGTTACTTAATTTTCCCCACTTTCTCCATGAGTTGAATGACGATTATAACACTTGAACAGTGAACATTAACATTTTAAAAATTTGTGTTATATTTATTGATCAATGGTTTTGAAAATTATTAATTAAGTTATTAATACCGTATTATGTACGCAATTCAATGTTAATTTAGCATTGATATTGCAGAATTTATTGACATTTATTTGACGTGGTAAAAGCCTTTGTTTATATTTGCGTATAATTTGATATTTCTGTTTAATTTAATGATTCTGAATTACATATAACTTAAATAGTTAAATTTCAATTCACCAATTTTCAAGCTAAATATTGTTTATATGTAATTAAAAATTATTGGTTTTTTAATTTCTTTCAACGTGGCGACCCACCTTCGTACTCACCCTTTTCCGAAAATCGCAAGTTTATTATTGATTTCTTGACTGTTTTGGCCTTTTTCAATTGCACCTGGTTCCAAACAAAGAAAATGTATTAAAAATTGAAATAAGGTTAAATTTGTATTTAAAATACTTTTTTGTTACTTTTACTGTGAATTTACACTGATGCTTTTGAAGCCGTGTTTTCATATTTAACTTCTGGTTTAATGTTTATTTAATTTTCCACAGTTTTATTGCGTGTTCGGTTGAAGGAAATTTCATTGCACTTTTAACAATTTTGTTTGAAATAATTGTGTAATTTATCATTTCATTTTGGCGCATTACAATATTATGTAAGATAATTTTATAATTTTTATACTGTATTCTTAAATCCTTCTGTTGTTGTGTCAACTTAGTTGATAAGAGAACATAACACTGATGAATTTATGTAAATTATTAAATTTCAAATGTCCTCAGTGTAAAAACGGATTGGAAACTTTATTTTCGCGTTTCACGCAATTTGTAATGAACAACTCCAGTTGATATTAAACTTTTACCTATTTTTTTTCTGTTCTGATAAAAATTTCAGATTTGAAGCTAAATTCGTCGGTTTTTAATAGTGGAAATTGTGAGTAAGACGCGAGTAAGCGACGTACAATTGTGATTTCAGATTAAATTTCAGATGGAATATTTATTAAGTTAGAAAATTAACGTTTTTTGACGGACTTCTCATTCGGTGTAGTAATTTTGTTTTTATATTAAGAAATAAATCTAACTCGACAAATTTTTGTCGGTGTTACCTAAAATATTTATTAAAATTTGAATTGTCAAATTTAAGTAATTGAGCACTTCTTAAATTTAACCATTCCAATAGAAATCATACACAATGCAACATTCCGGATTTTGTCAACATTTTGCTGTATTTAGTTAAATACTCCACACAAAAATTTAAAAATTCCGTATCGTAACGTACCTTAGGTTTCTTAACGTATCTTAACATGGTAATATGACAAAAATTAAAATCAAAGCGCGAATGAAAGCAGAAATTGATTTCCCAACACGTTGCCCCGCAAATTTGAAAATTAATTTCTGTACAGTATTTATTTGTGAAACGCTACGTAACAATTCAATTCTGATCGTAAATTTATCTTGACAGTGCTGGTAACTTAAAAAACCAAACTTTACATGATCTTGTGTTTCTTACAAATATTATTTCCAGAAAGAAAGGTTGACTAGTAAATTTAACTTTATATCCGTGACATTTTAATTATTGCGTTCGTTATCATTGCTGGTTTTGTTTTAGTGTAACGTTTCACCTCAATGGCAAAGTCCAAAAATCCGGACCTCTTGGGAATTTGCTCAGTCTGGATTTTCGGATTTAGCGGTTTCTCAGACAGTAATTTTAAAGTTCAAATTTAAGGAATAATTTTAATATATTTGAAATTTGAAAAAAAAATGATAAAAATTTGATTGTGAGGAAAAATTTTGACATTCGGACAGGTCCGAAAGTCCAGTTTTATTGAAAACTCTAGTTCGGATTCTCGGGTGATCCGGATTTTTGGATTTCGAATGCTCACAGGCTAAAATATTTACATGAGGATTTTCTGGTAAAACCAGTACTTGCCAATACAATTGACGTCTGTAAATTTGATTAACTCGCTTGCAGTTTAATGATATTGTTGGATTAAGTTAGTTGTTTTTTAGCCTTAATTTTTCCCCGTAGACGATGAATTTCGTATTATTAAATTTAGTTAGTTGAGCGTTAGAGAGGTGATTTTTGATTAAAGATAAAATTGTAATCGTATGTTTGTACATTGTATACGTTTAATGTACGACCCGAGCAAATTCAATACTGTATTTGATGTTTAATACGTATGCTACACATGTTGCAAATTGCAATTAAATTGAAACTATTTGTACAACGTTTGAAATTTTAAAATGCACTTTTCTAACCTATTTTCAAATTTCGGTGAGGGTGGGGATATTCGGGGTTCCCGGGGACTAACAGGGAATTAGCCTAATTTAGCTACGTTCGGGGATTTCGGACGGTGCAGTCGATATATTGTACAAATTCGATTTTATTATTAAGGTCTTTTTGACCCAAATGGATGAGCTTGCTTTATTTTGTTCTGCAAATGAGTTCGTCTCATATTATTTGCAGCTAAGTTGAAGAAAGTCTTTGTTAAATTATTACTGTTATATAAAAATACCTGTTAAATCGACCATTTTCTCGAATCTGTTAAAATTGCCACGTAAAGTTAAATTTTATTTTACACTTTGTTGCGTTTGGTTTTGTATCTGGAATGTTTGCTTCTGAATGCAAAATTTTTTGCGTAGATTTGGTTTTTTCGTCGGACTTTTTTTAAACTTTAAAGATTGGTCGAATTTATTTAACAAATTGTGTCAGAAAATTTTCTCATCGTTCAAATTGAGATTTGAATGGTGAGTTAAAATTACAAATGCCAGTTTCAATCGTATATAATAGATTGAGGTTAAATTAATTAATCTAGTCCCGTTAAATCTTTTGAAATTGTTATTAAAATTGTATAATTAATCATTTCTCAGATTAATTCAAACATAATTGTTTTTCTGTTTATTTCATGTTCACACCGTAATTCGTTATGGTTGAATTGTGAAAATTTTTTTGTTTTGCAACATTTAAATTTGTAATTTATTTGACCACCCGTCTCGACTCGGTGAAACGAAGTTGTAAAATTTAAAGTTTAATTTTGTTTGTTAGAATTAAATAATTGTAAACCATTAGTGGCAAACATTGGCGATTTACAAAATTTTGACAGTTTTCTGTTTTGAAAATTTGGCTTTAGTATTTGTTTGAAAAATTGTGTTTGCTATTTTCGCCAATAAATTTAATAATTTTAAAGGGATTTTAGTGATATTTAATAAATTTTATTACAGAATTTATTTATGTTGTGAAATTTTAATTTTTAAGCGGTAGACTATTGTAGCTTAAAAGTTTGGATCGTAAAATTTTTGGAGGTTCAGTGCAATTTTTTCCCGTCGGCTTGAGCAGCCTGAGCGTCATGAAGAGAACTATCGAAGATGGTGGCCGGAGAGCTGGGTGTTTGCGGTTTTTCCTGGCGTTTTTGGAGCATCTACGTGTGTGAACGTACATAAAATTTTAGTTTTGTTAAATGAATATACTGCCAATGTTACGCAGTTGATGACTAAAATATTTTACAATTTTCATAAACAGTGAAAAATGTCGAATTTTCAGAATATTTTTCACTGTTTTGTAACGTTGTTTTCGTTTATTATGTTGTGATTTGCTTTTGGGTGAATTGAAGTGAATTTAAACCATGTTTCTTTGTACTGAAATAAAATTGTAGGAAATGTAGGCGAAATTTAAATTGTCAACGTTTCCGACGATCGGTCGAAAGGATTTTGTTCAAATTTGTATTTCAATTATGTCATGTTTTAAACACCGTAGTTAATCTGTAAATTATGTTTTTTAAAAATATTTCAGTAAAGCTCAATTTTGTACGTAGCACACAACTGACGAATTTGAGTTAATGGAACAGGAAACAAATTATTTTAGCGGGATTTAACTTTGTATACTTCTTTAGTGAGTTTTACAACATGTCCGGTATTGTTAGAAGATTCAACAACTTTCATCTGTAAAATTCGAATTTTGTCACTATGAGATTTACTTTAATATAAATTTAAAGTGATTTTTTTTAAATTATCGAATATTACATTGTTACGTAAACATTTTTTGAGATTTTGTAAATTGATTTTGTATTTATCTAGTAATTTAACTGCTGTTGTTTTTTCTGTTTTGCTTGTCGTCCAACGACTTGGGAGTTTGGCGACGTTTAAGTTAAGCTACTTGCTCACAATTTTATCTGTTTTAAGTGATGTTAATCCGTTCATTAATGCTTATAGTATTTTGGTTGCCTGTAATGGAACTAAAAATATTGCAGCTAGATTTAAAAATACGTGACCTTGCAAATTAAATGGATGCTCTGGAAGCTATTTTGCACGTTGTTTACTTTTAATTGATTTTTAAGTGTTTTTGAACTATTGGATTACGTAACATTTTATTTTCGTCATTATTTCAATACTGACAATTGAAAATCAATAACGATCGGTTTATATTAGAATTTTTGATGCGACCTCGTTTGCTAATGAAAATAAACCCGTTTGGTGAACAATTTTTTTACAGAGATGAATAAATTTGCGATAAACACGTACTGTAGGCGAATTTGTTAGAAATTGTTAGAATTTGTTAGAATTACTCATTGGAAATCATCGGCGGCACACATTGGCGATTTACTAAATTTTGATAAATCCTTTTGTGCAAAGATTATGGCAGAACAGATTCTGCAGACATTACATTTAGCCACTTAATTTATAAATATAGAAACATTGTTGGAACTTTATTTCTTTACATACCGGTACCGGTAATTTAGTTCACCGTAAGGATTGGTAACGAATTATTTATCTCTAGAAATGTGTAATATTTTATAACCATTGTCAATTTTGACTAAATATTAATATTTAAATTTCATTTTTATCTTATCGCTGATACGGATTATAACCAGATCGATAATCTGGAAAATCTGTGTTAGCCATTTTGAATTAATTTGTATTAGCCATTCTGAATTAATTTATTCGATATTTTGAATTTTGATGATTTTTAACAGCTCGGAGAATTACAAAAAAAAATATTTTTACGGGATTTAATTTTGTACACTTCTTTAGTGAGCTTGAATTTTTAACATCTAAGAGTTGTTCAAACCTCCATTTTGTTAGAAATTTTAAAGTTTCAACAACTTTTACCTGAAAAATTTGAGTTTTGTAAGAATATTATGATATTTTAAAAATAATTATTATTGAATTTTGATAATTTAACAGCTCAAAGAATTTCAATTTTACTTCGTGAGTTGCACGATAATTTTTGTATTGGGTTTTACAGTGACTAATTCCTGCACTGTAGTAAATTCTTTACAAATTTAGAAATTTTTAGAGCAATTCAATTTTGTGTTTGTATTTTTTTATTTCTGAATTGCCCGTTTAAAAAAACGAATGTTTTTGCAGAATTACACCGTCTGGACGTTTTTCTTGTGTGTTGTTGGTGGTATAAGAAAAATTAATGTTGACTATTGAGATTTAATTTTTGTGTCAGCATATAAAATAGATTGTTTTTTTAATATTCCAATAAAACTCAATTCTGTACATACAAGTATAGCATACAACTAACAAATTTGGAGTGATGGAATTTAAAAAAAAAATATTTTAGCGGGACTTAACTTTGCACATTTCTTTAGTAAGTTTGATTTTCAAACCTAGATATGGTTAGAATTAGGAATTCGAATTTTGTCGCATTGAATTTCTTAATTTAAATTTAAAGTGACTTGCGTGGATTATCGAATATTATATTCTGGTAACGTAAACATTTTTTGTATTTTTGTAAATCGCTTTTGGAGTTATGTAATTATTTGACTATTGTTCGTTTTTTGTTTTGTTTGTCGTCCAACGACTTGGGTGTTTGGCGACATTAAGCTCCTATTTCTATCTTTTACATGAGTTTAATCCGTTTCTATTTGCCTGCTTGGTGTGACAAGTGTTGCAGCGGGATTTAAAAATACCTCAGCTTACAAATTAAAAGGATGCTCTGGAAATTTCGTAGGTCACGAATATTTTTTACTTTCGGTAACTTTCGGTATTTTGTGATTTTTTTCACCTGAACATTGGTGAATAAGAAATTCCTGTTGTAATTTATTTTTGTCAGAATTAAAACAGTGCAAACACTGGCGATTTACAAAATTTTGATAAACTTTTCTGTTGTGAAATTACAGCTTTAGGATTTGTTTGAAAATGTTGAGTTTGATGTAAGATTTTGTTTAAAATTTACAAATTTCTCAATCAAATCGTAAATTATGTAATATTTAACACTCCCGTTTGAATTTTGGTGTTTCGTCTGTGATGTTGAATTTCTGTTAATTTCAACTTTGAAATTTGTGTTCAGTTATTACCAAATATTGATTTTACAGCTTTTTCTTGGTAAAACAATTACAGTCTGTTAAGAAATTATAAGACCACACGTTTTTTAACAATTGACGCAAACTGACATAGTAGGAATGATATTTATTGATGGAATAATGTTTTTTATTACCATTGTAACACACTGTTTTAGTGCTAGTACCACTTGTTGTACAGTACAAATAATTGAAAAAATGAAAAAGGGCACATTTTGGCTGTTAAGTAATTATAAGACCAGGTTCACAATAAAAACAAATCTACACGGTCATGCGTTGTTTAATAATGCGTTGGGCCACCTTGCTTCAAAATTACTTCATATACTCTGTTTTGCATTGAATCCACAAGAGTCTTGAGGATTTCTGGGTTTAATTTGTCCCACGCATCCATGATTGCATCTCTGAGTTCAAACACATTGG
>JAQIWS010000367.1:0-24739 GCA_034696085.1 Stigmatogaster subterranea | reverse complement strand
AATAGGAAAATTCATGTTAAACAATCAGGATCTTTTTGAATGGCAAGTTACGGCGAAAGGACTGACTGCTAATGTTTGAGTAGAAAAGCATCACAATACACTCTAATTACGGTAAGAAACCTGTCGTCAGTGATTCTGTTGAGTTTTTGCGTGATGTTATCAAAATTGTCCTACTGTCCAATTAATTATTTTGCACCACGATTTTGTGGGGGTGTCAATAATTTGCCAATAACAACCACGTTATTTTTACAAAATTAAATCGTTTCAATGCTTAATTGAAGAACTAGGCGAGCTCTTTTTAGTGCACTTTTTGTTTTTGTGATTGCTTGATTTGCTCGTCGGCAGTTATAGGATTTACAAAGATAAAAACTCAAAAATGTAGGTGTCCAGTTATTTTTTTTGCCCACTGTACTTGTATAATCAAATATTGAGATTTTGCTATCGGATGAGCCAGGATGTTAACAAACGCTGGAAATTTTGTGTTGTCGAGTATCAGAATTTGGTTGTGTACTTTTAATTATGAAATGGATTTTATGTACAGCATCAGCGCAATGTGTAAGTCGTTGTTGTAACTATTACTAACTAAGGTAGATTTCGTTTTAGAATACCATGTAATTTGCATTTGCAATTGTACTGTAATTTGTTAAGTTTCGCAGTGTTTCAAATTAATCAGCAGTAGCGTAGCAAATTTTCGTTTATTTAACACCGTCATACAAGGAAATAGTGAATTTTTCTGTTGACAACTTTTTTTGTTGTAATTTACTTACTTTAATCTTGAAATGTTAGTTATTACGAATTTTTGTTTCAAATTGTTACAAACCTATAACATCGAATAACGGCAGAATTACGCGTGGCTTTTGACATATTGATTATTGACAACATTAATTTTGCCAAAAAATTTGTGACCACTGTTATTATACCACAGTGTAAAGAATGTGTTCAAAACATACATTTTTATGACATGTTAAAGTTAAACGATTTGCCATCGTCATTTGAGAAAAACGTTAAGTTGAAATTTCCGTGGATGAAATTACAAATTTTTTTTATTGCAATTTTTAATGTCGGGAAAAATCTTTTAAATGTTTCACATGATTGCATGGAATCGTGTGTAAATTTTACTGACGATTTCCCCGTCATGACTTGCTGGTGAGTCAACAAAACTGCCTGTTTTTGTTTATTTTCATTCATCGGGAAATTGGTTTCAAGAAATGTCTTTGCCCGAAAATAATTTACACAGAAAAATAATTGATTTTTATGAATTTTGTTACCATCATTTTTTATTTGTTTGGTAGGCATTAAAATTTATTATGCAATTATGCAATTATTTTTGCAATTTGAAAAAAGGAATTACTGTTTAAAGTTGTTGCGATTTTATTGATATTCCACGTAGGAAAAAAATTTGTCTAGAATTTTATTTCTTGTACTGCAGTAACGTATTTAAATTTTTGGTCTGGATAAATTTTGTTTTGAAATTGGTGTGTTTGTACTAATCTATACCAATAGAATAAAATTGACGGAAGTTTGTATAGTAAAAATTTAGAAATGTTGATGCAACCACGGACGCAACAACATAAAATTTATCCTAGTGACAAAAATTGTCGTTCTTCGTAGCGCAATACGAATTTTTAATATTTTTATTGAGTTTTAGGGGAAGGAGGCGATTGTCCGCCTAACTTTGTCCGCCCGATTTTTAACTGGATCACAATATTAAAACTGTGCATCCATAATAATAATGACAATAACAACAATTTACACATTTTAAGTGTAAGAAATTATACAAATAATCCTTGTCCAAATTTGCAAATTAATTTTTTAGTGGATATCGAATTTTATTGAGGATTGAGTCGTGAGTGAAACGCGGATTTTTATTTATTAAGCAATGATAATTGGACAGTTGATTTATTTTTGTGAATTCATTAACTACGTAACTTTTCCTGCGAATAAATTTTTACATTGCAATTTGAAAAATAAAAAGTAAAATTGCTATTTAAACTTGTTACGATTTTATGAGATATTCCACCAAACGTAGGGAAAAAATTTGTCGGTATATTTATTTAATGGAGTAATTATTTAAATTGTTGGTCTGAATAAATTTTTTGAAAATTGTAAAAACGATGAAAACTGCAGCGACATCTAGTGAGAAAATTATTGACGCGAAAGCGCAGAACGTGTAGTTAAAACGTGCGCACGAATAGCGTGATCGAGGTTTGGTTCGTTCTTACGTAGTTGATCTTATTTTTCTTCGGAGATCTATCGGGATAACGGTAATCGTGAAATAGTTATAGGTATTTTTAAGTAAAAGAGCTATAGTATTTCATTTATGAGTTGTTTATTTGACACAAAAGGTTTTAAAATCAAATTTTGAAGTAAAAATGTCGAAATCGCGATGTTCGAAAGTTGCACGGGCAATTTTGTCATTTTGTTGCGAGTCTTAACAAAAATGCAGATTTAAATGAATTATTTAACTACTTTAAAGCATAACGAACAAGTTATATCAGGAAATATTAGTTTATTTCAGAAATAACTTCGAAATAGTAAAATTGTGGAAGATTTCGTACTGCAGAATTTTTTTTCGCAAGAGTGCTGTGATTTAAAAAATAATAAATGTATACATAATTTTTTATACAAATACAGTAACTATTTTTTGTACAATTTGATGAGTTTTTTTAAGAAATTTTAAGACCGTCTGCTGGATTTGAACTCAACCCACTTTTTATCACCAGAGATCGCTCACGATCTGTGAAAATTTAAACGGATTCGTCGTTCGAGCTTCGTTGAGTGGAAACTATTCAGCGAAGTTAGCAAGATAAATTTGGACGAAGAGGTCAACATCTTCTTGAATATATAACCGTAACATTTTAATGTTGTATCGACCAAAATTTAATTTGTAAATACTCTTAATTGCTTAAAAAATGTTTGTGGCTAATTTGAGCATTGTACAATTAAGGGCAATATTCATCGCTTAAAAATATGCGCTATAAAACGACGAAAATTGTCCATAATTTCTATAGTGACAAGTTTACCTTTTTTAAAATTTGTAATATAAATTGAGTGAATGAACTATTGTGAATTTCTAGTCTATGTATTTATTGATTTAATATTTATTTTAAACTGTTTGCGATTAGTCTAACTATGTCAATGGAGTTAAAAATTTACTGAGATTTTGAAAAAGGATGTCTATAGTTACAACTGCTGTTGTTTTTGTGAAAGAAAAATAATTGTTCTTGCAAACCTGCAAAGTGTTTATTTTAATGTTTATTAATTTCTTTTCGTACAATTCGTGATTATTTCAACGAGTTTTCACATTATTAATATTTAAAATTTGCTCTTTTCATCTATCGTGTTAACACATTTTCACTGCAAAAACTGCGTCCGTAATATCTTTGCTTATTGATCCTAATTTTGACTAGAAAACGCGACTACCATTTCATTAATTAATAATACTGTACTTAATTGAATGTACTATAATTTTTAATTCGTGAATAGTAGAATATTCCAAAATATTAGTGGTGTGGTGTTTGCGAGTAATTTTCATTTGTAGATTGTACTAGGTATGACCCGAGGCAATAGTTTCTACAAAAAAATTTTCTCAATTCTTTCAAAGAGTATTACTTACCATAAAGTGGTATTGATTGTATCGAATGAAAATGTTGAACTAATAATTTAAATTGTTCGTGGTTGTTCAAAATACTGGGACATTTTAAATGGGTGCTAATTTCACGCTGTAAAAGATTGTAATCTTGGTGATATTTCTGATACTGTAATTTCGTATTGTTTTTGCAATTTGCATTTTATTGATTATTGTGATTTTTGCAAACTGTTATTAATCTTCAAACTTAAACCAGCCGTCTTTGTGAAGTCCTATAGCAGATTATCACAGTTCTAATTTTAAAATTATCTCGTTTCGTTGCACGCGTTCAGTGAAATTTCGCTATTGAAGAGCAAATTTTAATGAACGGGATCAAAATGTTTTCAAAGATTGTCATGAATTTTATTTAGTGCTATACACAGGAAAAAATAAAATCTTTACATGATTTAAATGTGAAATAAAGATGTAGTATAGCGACTGCTTTAGGCAAAAATAGCGACAGCTTTAATCACATTTGTCGCAGTGACTTAAAGCTGTCGCTATTTTTGAGTAAAGCTGTAACTTTCATCAAATGCAGTTGTCTCTTTAGTATATATTTCCCTGAAGTAAAGATCTTTTTTTTTCCTGTGATAGTTATTTAAACTATTAGTCTTGTTGGTTTTGTGTTTAATTTTCATTGTAAATTTAAATTCTGTGTATTTCACTTGAATAATTTCTGCAAAATTTTCACACTACCGTATCTCCCAATTCATTAAAATGATCACCGTTACAGAATTATTTTTGAATGTTGATGATTTGTAAACGTGAAATGATCATTTTTTCTCAAGAGAAGTAGTTCGAGGAATGATACTGGATGTAGTTGTACAATTTTCATTGTAAATTAGATTTCTTGAGTTCGAAACAGTAATTTCTCTAGAATTTTCCTCACGTTACTGGACAAAAAATAATGTGTGTGGAAAATTTGGAGTGATAAAACAATAATATTTTGTGAAATTAAATATTATTGGTTGACAACTCCAAATTTTTATTACTCAGTTTTTTTTCTTCAAATGGCTATTTTGATTTTGTGATGGTGAAAACGTACTACATAAAGAGAGAGAAATTTTGGAATTTTGAGTATGCTTTTAGCGAAAAAAAAGCCGTATCATAAAACATTGATTTTGGAGAGGAACAACTTTTTACGGATTAATTTGCCCTTAATTTTAAAATACTGAAATTATCCTAAGTTCATCCTTTAAAGATTTTGTCACTTTATTCTTAATTTACTTACACCAAATTGTAAAACTATAATGGTATGTAATTTATTGATTCAAGTTCTCTTAAGGCTGATGTCATTTTATACTCCGTGTAAGGATTTAACAATCCGTTGGTGAGAATTTTTAAGGTTAATTTTAAGTGCTTCAAACTGGTTAAAATTTTAGCGAGTCTTCAATGTGAGATCAATGTTTGCTGGATATATAAAAAAACGAACATATTTTATACGCAGTTGTCGTGTAAAATCACGTGAAGACTGTTATTGATGATTTAATGCTATTAAATAGGAATGTTTGGGGTTTTTTTACGTATTCATTGATTTACAGTATTTTGGGAATCAATAAACGTGACTTACAACGTATGTGCACCAAAATGATTTTATACTTTTTGTACATTTGGATGTAAAATTTGCGTGTAGTTTTAGACTACTGTGTCAATGAAAATAGAAAATTTAATATTAAGTTCTTTTTTTGATATTATTGTTAAAGAATCTAGCAATTTAACAGATCATCTGGAAATTGAACCGTCCTTTTCGCCATCTTAGAATTCTAATTGTGAAAATTGTGAATAACAAACATTTACAAATTTTACCGGTTGATTACCAAACCTTAATTTTGAATACTAAACGCGTAATAATTATATCTAGTTGACCAAAAATCTTCGGCCAGCTGCTAATTTTGCATAGTTATTTCGGGTGACTAAATTTACTGTGGGATGTGTGGGTTTCTGTGGCTAGTAGAAATCGTACACTATGAACGTTTTTGAGTCATCAACTTGATGCTCGGGAGATTTTAATTTTGAAAGTTTTTTGCTGTTAAATTGCAGCAACTCGTGACGTCGTGAGAAATTGCAGGATTTAATGTTTTGTTGATTTATCTTATCTAAGTGATATTTCTATTTATTACTCGTTGTACGATTCAGTATAAAATCCGTTTTTCATCGAAGAAAGAAGGTTTTGCTTTGATATAGCTGCTGGTTATAAATAATTGTTATTGAAATTTTTTAGTACCCTAGTTTTTCTAATTGTGAACGTGATTTGTAAATTCAAAATGAGCGTGGCTAGGAAAGGAAAAAAGGAGTCTGTTAGAAAATAATTGATTTTTAGTACTTTTATTATACCGTCCGACTTGCAAATAAGGGAAGAGTGAAATTTCGTTATTGAAACAATTTGTAATCTATTTGTGAAAGCGATCAAAAGTTATCGAAAAAGTGCTAAGAATTTTATTTAGTACAATAATTATTTAAATTATTGGTCTAGTTGAAATTTTGAGTTTTGTTGTCAATTTTCATTGTAAATTGAATTTCTGTGTATTTCATATGAGTAATTTTTGCAAAATTTTCAGAATATCTCCCGTCGATGTCTATTGTCATTTCAGTTTGTTAAAGACTTTATGTAGTAATTCGTAAGTAAAGCACGATTCTTTTGATGACGTGTGACTTATTTTCGAAATTAAATCTGATTTTCAGTGTAAATTGGACAATTTGCTTTGGATTTGAATGTAAAATTTGAGACACTATGTAAACAGTTTTTGGGGTGGAAACCGAACCGTTTCCTAGCAGTTAAAACCTGGAGATTGCGAATTTAAAACTGTTCCTATTTCTTTTCGAAGTTACACAACTTTAGTAAACCTAGATAGCAAAAACTATTTTGAACAGGAATTACAAAAGTTTGAAATTCGGTTACAATTCGCTAAATTGCACCAAAGTTGTATTTTATTGTACACATGTTGAGTAAATTGAAAAGTAAGTTTGGAATTAAGCAATGACAATTGGTGAATTAATTTATTTTTGGTTACTTCAGCAGTTTGTATTGTCCTTTGGACAGAAAAGGCAAAATTGTTTCTCGTAATTTACAGTTTTAATTTTATTATCCGTAAGTTTTAACTTTTTCGACGGTTTGATCCGTAATTCCTGGTCTTGTGGTTTGCATTACCGTATTTGTACTTTAATTTTATGATTCGGTAGAGATTATTGTGCAGTTATTTAGCAATACAGACTTCGGTGTTTTACTCATCGGTTAATTTAACCTGGGGTTTATCTTAATCGTCTTAACCACAAATGTGATTAAGAAGTAGAATGGTTTTGTGCTGTGTACTGTTTAATTTCCCCAAATAATGGATGTCAAATTTGTGATAATTTTTTTACGCGATTTGAAATAAGCGTAAAATTTAGGAAGGTTGGTTTTCACCCGTTATTTGACAAAAAAATATTGTTAACATTTTATCTGGCGACTTTTTGTACGGAGTAGTTTTTAAACGTGGTCAAAAGTAGCTTGACGCTTTTTACCAAGTTTGTAACTGCTGTTATAATTGTGGAAAAATTTTGGAATTTTGGAATTTGCTATTGATGAAAACTGAGTTATATATAGAGGGAAATTATCTTGGAATCCTTTTTTTTTATTACAACGTCTTGTGGTTTCATAAATGTGTCAGTATAACCGTTTAATAAAGTTTTAATTTGGTAAATTTCCCTGATTTAGGGTTAGGAATTTTGAAAAATGTTTTTCTATGTGTAAAAAATATCCAGCAGGACTTCGGTAAATCTATTGTCAAGTCGACTTGACAATTAATATACCGAAGTTTATCTTGATGGGAAAAATGCATAAAAATTTGCTGTGGTCGCAATCGGTTAAATTTCGCTTTTGAAAAGCGATTTTCGTCGTTTTTAAAACACGGTCCAAAGTCGCCTATCGAATATTACCAAAAAATTTTGAAATTAAGTATTAGTTATTTAGATTAATTAACTAAATTAACTTTCACTCTGAATTCAATTTTATATTTTTTTGTTATGCAGTTTATCCGAGTTTTCAATTCCCTGTTTTCATGAAACGTACATTTTGACCGGATATTCTGTTCATCTTTTTTCTCCTTCCAAACTTTTTGCCGTGTTATAGAATTACTATTGTATTTTCTGATTTATAAAGTTAATGTTTTCAATGTTATGGTTCCCGTTAATAATGTACTCGTCAGACTGTTTTCTTTAACGTTGCATTAGTTTTGACATTTATTCATTGATAAGTTGTAGTAGTAGTTATAAGCAACGTATAAGACAAATTTTTACGTGTTGAGTAATTTCCCTGTTGGAATTGAATAAAGGTGATGTGGGGTGTACAATGGATAAAAACAGACGCTTTTTTTATTGTATACTCTGTAATTTCTCGCGAATGGTGTGGTCTATCTTATACAGCACAATCGATTTGTAAAATTTGATCTATCGTTTGGGTTTTGTGTAACCGACCCAACATTGAAATTGTTTTTTTTATAGCATTTAAAAATATTAATTACTCCACGTCGCCATATGTTTCTTGTGCTATTTTTTTTTTGGTAATGAACCTTAATAAATTTTTTTTTGTATCTAGTGATTTGGGCGTCGTCATCTCACTTGAACAAGAAGAATAAATTTGTACATTTTACACTTTAAGTAATTGTTTCGAATGATTTTACGTTTATATTCACTTCGTGTGTATTTGGGTGTAAAATTTATGCCACCGTATATCGGGTTATATTGCGGTTTTGACATGAATTGTGGGAAAAATTTTGAAATTTAAAGATAATTCCTTTTAATGTAAACAAAATCAAGTTTTTCAGCAAATGCTATTTCATTAACCAATGAATTCATTAATTTTTTTTAAATCAATGTTCAAAAGTCTCACACGTGTATAAAAGCTTTGAAATGTTAAGTTTGATTTGAAAAAAAAATTAATTCATTTATACGCGAAATACCGTGCGTAATTTCTTAGAAACATTTTTTTTACTCCATAACTATTGTTTCCTTTTACCTTACTATTTTTTAACACATTATGTACATAACTTTCATTGCAAATTGAAATCGATGTCTTCCGTGGAAATATTTTTATTACTTTAGCATCACTATTTAATGCTCAGAAATCTTAACTTTAGTTAGGATGGCATGCTCTGTTGCGATTAGCTAACGAGTGTCAACTTAAATTGTCGTCGCAATGACTGGTACAAATCGGACAAAATATATTTTTCATTCGCAGCACAGGTATATCGCAACCGAATGTAAAGTTTGTGGGACTTAAAAACTGCAAGTAAGGTATTATTCAATTTTAGAAAGTTTTTGTTGATAACTAAGTTATGCTTATCGTCTTTATTAATAATTGTACACTATCAGTGTCCTGCTAATAATATGTGATGTGTTTATGTAATTTTCATTGTAAATTGAACTGTGTGATGTCAGTGTTAAAATTTTTTGTCATTTCTTTTATTGCGTATATTATCAATACCATAATTTGGTACAGATTATTCTACATGAAAATGCCGTGGGTCATAGCGTTCAGGATTTTAGTTAAGAATACTAATTTGCTGGTTTATTAGCTTTAAAATTTATACATGTATTTTTAAATTTTAGAATGCGGTGTTGTTTTGAAATATATGCAGAACTAAAAATGTGCATTCAGCTGTAGAATTTACATATTTCGGGTGACTTAATTTATCGTGGGATTGAATGAGTGTGAGTAAAATTAAATTCTGGAAAAATGTGCACGAGATTTGTAAATTCACAATGTGCATTTTTAAAAATGTTGGATTGATTTTGCCGAAAAAGTTTTAAAAAATAATTGGTGCATTATAGTTTTATTTACCGTTCAAATAATTTTGTACTTTCTGTACATTTGTGACATTTGTGTGGAGTTTTAAAGATGTAATCTTATGAAAATTAAAAATTACGGAGTAAGTCCTTATCGGTAATGTTTCCATTTCAAAATCTGGTAATTAATGAACTGCTTCCACGACGTGTACACAACGTTGAAATTTTTTTTTTTAATGTAAATTATTATTTATAAATCCTGCAACAAAACATTGCTTGTATTACTTGTTGAGAAATTAATGATGAAATCGTTCTTCTGAAGATGTAATGATACCTTAACAAAAATTGTAAAATTTTTGGGTCGTTTAAATGCTAGCTGTTTTATTGTAAAATTAATTATGAAATTGCTTTGTAGACATGTCGCGAAAAATTATTGGTATAAACTACGGCTATTTTCAGAGTTATTAGTGTTATTTAAGATTCTGATATTGGATGATCTACAACGAAAAATGATGTTTGGAGTAGATCATTGAAAAATCAGTTTTTGATGGCATATATTGTAAGTTGCTTTAAACCACTGTGGGTTTAGTTGGAATTTATTGCAAAAGCTGTACCGACAATTTCATGCTAAATTAACACATGTTTAATGGTTATTTTTGTACAGTGTTAGTTTATGAATGTGAAATGAAGGTCATTTTTTTCTCCCGAGAAGAAGTTCGGTGAATGTTGTCAAACACTCGATATCTAGTGATGTAAAGTATGAATAGCGATTTGAGAATTTAACAAGACTTCTACTTCACTAATTATAGTTATAATTTTAGAATACAAATTTTTAACAACTCCCGTTCAAAACGATCATTAATGCAATCGAACTTGGTTGTGTTTTGCACGTGTAATTTTCTTGCATGTTGATCCGTTTCCGTGCCAATTATTTTGTACCAAATATTTCGACTGTCCTTGGAGCGAACATTTACTATTCTTGAACGTTGTTATACTAAAGCAACGTACAAGAATTTCTAGTGCAATTTTAATTTTTTTAAATTTATAAACGTGGATTCGCATGAATGAATGACTGTCAAGTTAAATACTTGTACTTGTAAATGCAGAGTTGAATTTTGAGGTAAAATCTGTAGCGTTAAGTTTTTACTTGTAATCCTTGATATGAGGATTTGTAGTTTGTGCTGGACGCAAAAAGGTCAATTTTGTACATTTTACCCTTTAACAAATTTCCTATTACTATTAATGGTTAAAGCATGTATTTCGAACGTTGATATTCCGTGTGTGAAAGTGGCTCATTGTTTAACGTTTTATCACCGCCTTCAATTTAATACTAAATTTACTCATGTTTTGGATTGTGAGTGTCTACAGATGCAATTGCTACTATTTTCGTGAAATTGGAGGAAATAATTGCTCTTGTAATCTGCACAATATTTATTTGAACTTTTTTTTATTTTGCTGGTGGAGTTCACTGTAAAAAGTATTAAAAACCTAATGTTCATTTTTTAGGTATTTTTATTAGTTTTGGTTTACGGGTCAAGCCAGGTTATTTTAATGTGGACTGCTTAATTGCTGCCATATTGCAATTTGTAAAGTATTTTAATGTTTCAAATTAATGTGCAGTACCGCACGGCAGCAAATTTTCAATTATTTAATACCGTATCCATCTGCTGCGTTTAACGTTTTGTTGCAGTTACCTGTTGAAAACTTTTTTGTTGTAAATAACTTATTTTAACCTTTATTACGAATTTTTGCTTTGTGCAAGACAGAATGAATCATGCTTTTGACTAGTCTAATTTTGCCAAACGTGCGTTATAAATGTCTGAAGTAGGTTAAATTTTGTCGCAAATGATTATTTGGGTACCCTTATTATAGAAATTGTTGACGTAGACAAATTTTGTTGAATTTTATGAATTCCGGTAATATAAAATTAACGGAATTTGTAACGTGAAAAATTAGAATTGTCGACTCAACTACAGTACATAAAATTTGCCCGCGTGTAGCGACATCTAGTGACAACATTGTTCACCAGATTTCTTCGTGAAACGCAAAACTGCTTATATGTTAATTTGTTGAATGTTTGTTGTTTTTAAATGACACCGTACTTATTTCTTGGATACTGTCATTTTATAATATTTTATGATTTTGTACATTTTGGTTGATTGCGCGCAACTAACTTAGTAATATTAATGGATTGTAAGATTTTGATACTGGATTTATTTGTAAATTGGTTTCAGTGTTTTCGATCCAATAACTTTTTATTATAACAGATGGAATTGCGTTGTAAACAGTCTATTAATTATCGTATCTTTTCTCATCTAAGAATTGTCATTTTATTTTTAATCTAGTTCAACAAACTTATGAAATTACAATGACGTATGTATTGATTCAATTTTTATTTTACATCGTGCTTTTTTTTGTTCGTCTCGACTCCATCTGAAAATGGGTATCTGTTGTTACAACACAAAAATAATTGTTCTTTTAATCTGCTAGGTATTTATTAATGTTTACAAGTATTCATTGCTTTTATGCAGAGTTGTTAGTGCTATTTAAGATTCTGATATTGGGTGATCTATAAAATGATTTTCGGATTAGATCATTGAAAATCATATTTTCACGGCACATTTAAAGTTGTTTTAAACCACTGTAAGTTTCATTAATTAATTACAAGTAATGAGTATAAATTTTTAATGATCAAACAATAGTATTTTTTTTGTTTAAAAATTATTTGTTGATCACTTCAAAATTATTTTTTACTCAATTTTTTCTTCACATAGCTATTTTGATTTCGTGATGGTGAAACGGTACTACGTTTAGAGAGACGAAAAAATAATTCTTGGATTTAGAACCGTGTCACGAATTAATTAGGATAATTTTAGCATTGTAAAATTAAGGGCAAAGTTTATCGTTTAACGTTTTTTCCTTTAATTCTACAGTGAGATCGGTCATTTCATTCTTAATTTTCTAAAACCAAATTGTTAAAGTGTGTTAGTGTGTAATTTATTGATTCAAGCTCTATTTTAAGCCGTTGGTACAATTAGTAATGCGTCTGCTCCAAGTCTTCAATGGAGTTAGAAATTTATAAGACTTTGATAATGAATTATGTGTAGTTACAAGTGCTGTTATTTTTATGAAACAAAAATAATTGTTCTTGTAAGCTGCTCTTGTAAAGATTTCAACAAATTTTTGTGTGGTTTTTTTTTTTTAATTTGCTCTGGTATAATTTATGTGGTTAATTTTAAAACATTTTAATTTTTATTATAAAAATTGATTTCGTACAGTAAAATCTAACGGCGAATGAATACTTGAGCACTGGTTAAGATTGATGCAATTCGCCGTTAGATTTAACTAATTTATTATAATTTCGAAGTTTTGATGGGTTTGCATTCTCGAAAAAAATTATATTGTGATTGTAAATGTTACATAGGATTATTGGAAAATTTTAGTTAACCTGTGATTTTAAGTAGGTAATAGAATTGAGCACGCCCCGTGTTTGTATCATTCACTTGATTATATGGAGAAGTTAATTTTGAAATTTTTGTGCAGTTACATTGCAGCACAGAACGTGTAGGGAATGTTTGATTGTTTTTGCGGAAACGGAGGTTATAGAAAAATAATTAATCTTCTGTACTGTTCAAAAATTGTTTTATGGTTCAGTGAAATTTCACTATTTATAGCAAATTGTCACAATAAATCGAATGGGTTAAGGATGTACTGCAGTCATAGTGTTTCACCTTGGTCTTACACCATGACTGCAGTAATTAAGTACAACATGATTCGTTGAATTAATTTATTTTGGAAATTGTGATTTACACTGTAGTGGAAAAAAATATAGACTGAATGCAAAATTTGTGCAGTTTTTTACTTTTCAATTATTATAACATTACCAATAATTTTCAAAAAAATTACATTTTCTGTTATTACAGAAGATGGAATTTTATTGAACTATTAAACAATCTTATTAGTACCTTTTCAACATGCTGTTAAATATTTATTTATTATTTATTTTTATCCATCAAAATTTGCAGTGACCAAACGTCAATATTTTCAGCAAATAGATATTGCGCTTTGATCACTCCAATTTTTTCGTTATTTGCTGCAATCCGTTCTGGATTTTTCCTAAACCTATTAATTAATTATGTTGTGTGCTGCCGTTTGCTCAGTTGTTTGGCGCAATCCGTCCCTAGAAACTCAATTTTGAATTGTAATAGTGGATAATCTGGAACAACTTCGCTGTACGAAAGATTTTAAACATGCGTTGAGTTAATTTCTTTTTTTTTTTTTTAAAAAGTCTTGACATTACGACATGTTTTTTTTTTTTGCTCCCACACATTTTTAATTTTATAAGGTGGTAGAGTTTGTGCGTATTTATTAAGCAATCCACTCTTTGACTTTTTACGTATCTTGGTGGATATCCCAACAACAAAACAACAATATTGTCAACTTCTTTCTTCAATTTGCAACATGTAGATTTTGTTATTATGGGAGAAGTACAACATTTGTCGTAGCATGAATTTGAGTACGTTACTTACTGACTACAGTAATAATTTATACCTTGGATTTTGCTGGATTTGATTAGATTAAAGGAGTAAAAAATATTTATTAGTTGGCTTGTTGGTTGTAGAAGATTGATTGTGGAATTGAACTTTTTTGTGTTGGTGGCGGGTAGTTTTAACTACTAAATTGGACTTCGCGTGATCCACGCCAATAATTTCTTCAAAAGTTTGAAAAAAATGGTTAATTTAAGTTAGGTTGAAATTTTTATTTTTCTCGTCTACTTAACAATATTGGAGTGAGATTTTACTTATCTTATTCTTGATATTGTTTCGTCGATTGTATTACTGGCTGAGTTTTGAAGGAGCAACAAACTGATTTGCTCAAGTCGGTATATTTACTCCTACGTTAATTGTGGTATGCAAAACTATGTACATCACTATGTGAGTGAATATTTACTATACTAGTTGAAACCCAATAACGCTAAAACTATTCGTAAAAGAGCAAAACGACAATCTTTAGCACATACTAAGAGATTGTGATATTATAGAATAGATGGAAAATTCTTGGTGAAATTTTTGGTACTGTAATGTCACATTGTGCTTGTAATTCTACATTTTATTTATTATTGTGATTTTTGGATTGAATGCTGCAAGTCTAACTTTCATTGAACTGATCTTAAAATGTGCGGGAATAGCTGTTCATCGAAAATAACCGTTCCTCTATCTACAATAATGTCTGGCCACTTTGATTAAGAAAATATATTTGGTGGCGTGATTGATTTTCTGGAATGTACATTTGTGTTTTGAAATTGAGAAACAAAAAATGTGCATGTCTGGTTAGATTGATTAAATTTATTGTGGGATTAGGTGCATTTTTTTAATATGTTCAATATTAAGGAAATTGTTTTTTTTGCGGTAATTTTAATTTACAGAATTGCGCCAATGTCAAGGCTGATTGTAGTTTCATACAAGGATTTAACAAACCGTATAATCAGGAATTTACAGTTTAGTTGTTAAAAATATCTACTGAATCATCAGTGTGCTTGTTTTGTTTAGCATTCACGGTAGACCTGGCCTAAATAAAGAAAATTTTTTAGAATTTAGAAGTTACTTTTACTGAAAACTGAAACCATTTGTTAACACAGTTAGTGAGATAATTCTTAATCAAAATTGTTTGTTGACGATATGTGGCTTATGTTTGTTGACGAAATCACCATTTGGTTTTACAGAAATTGAACTTTTTTACATTTTAGTTAATTATTCTAAGTTATTTTTATACTTATCATTCATTGCACAATTGAATGTAAAATCTGTGACATTTTGCACGCAGTTTTTGTGCAACATTAATGAAATTGCGATATTGCACCGACAGTAAAAGCGAGATAAATATTGACGTTTGGAAATTACTTTTAATGTAATTGAAACCATTTGCCCTTACACTCAACAAATTTTTTTTCTGCCATAAATGATGGTTGCTGTAATTGCTTTTTCCTTCCCCGTATAAAGTAGATGTTTTTCGCATTTACTCTTCTTAAAGTCAGGAACAAAACCATCATCCATGCTAATATCCCATTTCTCCATTACTTAAATATTAGCCCGTATCAAATTCTGATGATAGCAGAAACGTTAAAGTGTTGGGATATTTGTTAAATTTTGGAAAAATGTTTTAAATTGTTACTTTGGAAAAATGTTTTAAATTGTTACTTTGGAAAAATGTTTTAAATTGTTATTTTAAGTATGAAAGATCAAGGAAAAATTAGCTGTTAAAAACACTAATTTTTAAAAATTAACTTTTTTTTGGTTTTTCAAGTGGGTATTAACTTCAAGCTGTGACAATGGCAAAGATTTTATACAGTAATTGAGTAAAGCAGGGCTTCTTGGATTTTCACATGTTGATTGATTAATTTTTGGAATAAATTCCAAAAATGTGATTTACAGTACAGAAAGGACAAAACGAATGATTTTGTACTTTTGTACTGCATTAATTGTAAGGATTAGTTGTAAGGATTGATTTAAATATTGCAAATTTTATTTTGGAGTTAATAGCACGTTGTAAAGGAATTGTATTGAAAATTGATGTTATTACGCCTCTTTTCCTTAACAGTACATGATTTTTAACCCGTTGGTAAGTTTTATTATTTCTTTATCACTGAGGAATTAAAATTGAAAAAACTCGTGAGATTGTTTGACTATAATTGTCAATGAGTTGTGTTTTGGGTAGTTTAAATCAATGTAGAATTAATCTTACTTGGGAAAAAATGACTTTTTTCAGATTCTGAATAATTTTTGTGACGTAGATGAACGAAATACTGTATAATTAAAATCACGCAATTCTGTTTTATTGTTTACTCAATTTACCTGCTCGATAAACTACAATGAATTACAAGCTCTTAAACGAGCAGTCTAAAGTTGTGTCCGATACTATTCTGATGGCATAGTGTTTGGGCGGTATTACACAGTAAAAATTACAAGCTGGATTTTAAGGTGATCGGATTAAAAGTTTGTAACGTGTAATTTAATTTGAGGTTGAATAGTAGTGTTTTTCGGTTAAGGTAAACCGTGAATCCCTTCCGTTCATTTATTTACAGTATATGCTTCTTTTACAATTTATGTATGTTGCGGGTACAATGTACAATTTTTTATTCTGTGTCCTTAGTGGTGAATATTTTATTTGTACTCTACCATTTGTTCACTGGATTAAAATTCTCCGTGCACACGTGTGACAATGGCATTTACCTTTTGCAATTTTATTTTTCCTGTGGAATATCCGTTTAAAATTGTTAAAACTGAATAACATCCTCTTGCAAATATTTTGTTCAACAGTTAATAGTGAGTTTCTGTACTGTAGTTGCAATTGCTATTTCTTTTACGAATCACGGCAAAAAAATTGCTCTTGTAAACTTGTACAGTATAAGTATTTATAATATTGTTTAGTCATTTTTATTCGTGAAGTTCTCAAAGAAAATTTAAATAAGTGGTTGAATCATTTCGTCAGTATTTATTCTTTCTTTCTTGTTGTGTTAAAAAAGTCACTAAGTAGATTGCTTTTCGTAGAGATAATTTTAAGGGTGGTTTGCGCCAAACTCTGTTCTATCTTCAGTGTGATAAAAAATTTAAACAATTTGAAATGCGAAAATTGTTCAGTGCAAGACATCAGTAGGGGCTAGTTTTGATGATCTCGAATGTGGTAATCAGTTGTATTTTTTGGTAATTTGTGATCGTGATTTTTGTCAATGCTTTTGAACGGCGAATGTTTACGATTCACTATAATTGTCGCCCGATGACCTCGATGTTTGGGCGACGTTAAACTTCCATTACTCTCTCTCTCTCTCTCTCACTATAATTGTGCGTCGTTTAAATGTTGTTTTATTATTTTTGTACTTTGTACTATTTGTACTTTATTTTTGTACTTTTATAATGGTCTTCATTTCACACTTACATATCATCAAAGTGTGAAATGAAGACCATTATTTCTCAAGAGAACAAGTTCGATGAATTGTGTGTAACGTTCCATAACTACAGTGATGTAACGTACGAAGAGTCGATTAGGAAATTAACATATTACTTCATTAATTAATTACAACCAGAGAATACAAATTTTTAATTCAATATACCGTAAAAAAAAGCTAATCGTTTTTTAAAGGAAATCCTTACAGAATTGAACTTTTTTTTGTGTGTAATTTTCGCGGAAGTTGGGTTTGATGTTTTCCGTACCAATTATTTTGCAGTTACGTGCATCATGGTGACGTTAGTTAAAGTTTACTACGTCAGATTTTACATTATACTTTATTTGGTGCACTCGCTGAAAAAAAGTGGTTTAAGAGTAAAATACGCCTCAAAAATTACACGCGATAATTTGCCTCTTAAAAATAAAGACGATGTAGGTTTGCTTAATTTATCGTTACACGAGTGACGTGTGGTGGTTAAAGTGACGTATTTTACAAATCACGCCTTAATGTAAAATAGACAACCGTACGTTACAATAGTTTCAATAAATTGTTATTTTTTATTTTTGTATTAATTATTGTTAGATAATTTATTTTGTACTAGTTATACATTCGGAATTTAGAAAAATAATTAATTTTTTGTAGTTTTGTTACCGCCGTATATTCTCATTTTTTTTTTGTATGCTTTAAAATGTATTGCGTTTGCACTGCACTACTGTATATGCGTTTTGAAAAGTGAGTTTTCATCGTTTTTACAAATGCGATCAAAAGCTGCTTTTCGAGTTTTATCGAGGAGTGAGTTGGGAGTGAAATGCGGATTTTAATTTATTAAGCAGTGATTATTGGAGATACGAAGTAACCGTTAATAATCTGGTACAATAATTTGGAGTGATCAAAGAATAATATTTGTAATGACCACTATAAATTTTTGAATTTGTTATTACAGTAATAAAATTGCGATGTACGTAGATGTGTAATTAAGGAAATACAGTATTCTGAAATTTAAAGTTTGCTTTTAATGAAAACCGTAGTACGTTGTTAAAGTTTTTGTCTGAAGTTCGTCACTTTTAAATGTAACTACAAGATTATGGGTGAGCGAGAATGAACTATATTTTTCTTTCTGCATCTATTCATTTAATTTTTAAGACATTTCATTAGTGAAATTAATTCTGTAAATTTTATGTGTGGATTGTACCAAACTATTCCTACATTCAAGATTTTTAAAAATTTACCACCCACTGTTTAAGCGAATGTAGAAATTTGACATTCACACGCGTAAAATTGATGAAATTGCGATCGGATTTTCATTTTGATCTTTAAATATTTTTCTCGCGTGCTTGTTTTTATGTCATTGGGTAACACGTCATTTCAATTTTTTGGATAAGCCGTATAGGGTAGTTACTCAAGGTTTTGTGGCTTAGTGTAACGTATTAACTACTTAAATATAGATTTGTATGTACTTTTTGCAATTACTGCTTCTAACTTTGAAGTACAAGTAAATGCAAAATTGTACGTGATTTTTAGTATCGCGCAAAGTATCACACGTGACGCTTAAGTCGATTTTTTCAAACAATTTTGTTTATCATTCACTGCAATGTAAAATTTGTGTGATGTTTTATTTGCAGGTTTTGAACGATATTAACGACGTTGTAATATTTACGTGAAGTTACGAAATTTTTTTAGGAATTTATTGCTTATTTTGAATTAAAACCAAAACCGTTATTTTATTGTAAACAATTTTCAAGTTTTAAATTAAATCGGTTTTTTGAGTTTTTATTGTGCAGTGTTTTTTTTTTATTGTATTTACTAAATATGTGTAGAGATGTTTTAAGGCGATGCGCGGCGTAATTACAGTAAATTTAAATTCTGATTTAATTGTAAAAATGGTTGACAGTTGACATGATTAATTGTGATTAATTAGAGTACCGTGAAATAGAATCAATGAATCTTTTATTTCTTGTATTTCATTTTAAGGGCTCTTTTCATCGGTTTTCGAAATTGTGGAATAGTTTGTGATTTCGATATTGGTGATGTAGAACACATGGTGTGGGTGTTTCAGATCACCAAAAATCAATTTAAAATATGCCGAATTATGTTTTCAAATTGTATTTGAGTCGGTGTAATTTTACACCCGAAATTTAATTATTTCAATGAAAACGGTATTGTATTAAACAATTGTATTGTATTAACTACTGCAAATATATATTTTTTGTAGCTTTTATGTTTTTATTACTTTTACACATTGTATTGAAAAACGAAAAATTTTATTGCAACAAAATGGTTTTGCCAATTTCTTCAAAGATATTTTTCTCGACTTTTAACCTACGGTAACTAAAATTTCGTTTTACGAAAATATAATTTTCGTTCAATAAGTTCAATATTAATCTTATGTATTTATTTTATTATATGCAGAAATTGGACTCGTATCTCAGCAAGCCAAAAACCGACTTGCTTAAATTCGTACAACAAGGAAGTTGTTCGAATTTTAAAAAATTGTATTCAATTTTGTGCCGTAGAATAGTCGTGGTGACTTATGGATTGTTATTTTATTTTTAGTGTACTTTATCCAATTTACAAAGACATATTTATTAATTCGAGCTTTATTTTAAACCGTTCTCCAAACGTTCCACTTAATGGACTTTGGAATTTACTAACATTTTGAAAATGGATATTTGTAGTTAAAATTGCTATTATATTTTTGAAACAAAAATAATTGATCTTGAAGCTTAAAACGTTTATTTTAATTTTTACTGACTGCGATTGTGCAGTTCGTGAAAATTTCAACGAATTTTCGTGTTGAGTTTTTAAAATTTGCTATTTTTTTTTATTATGCTATTTAGTTTCGTTTTAAACATTTTCATTGCAAAAATTGATCTCGTCGCTGAAATATCTAACGAGAATTCTTAACCAGTTTGTTCAAAGAACCGTATTTTGTTGTTAATCACAATTTTGATTACCAACTGGTAACTACTGTTTCTTTAGTTAGTAATTATATCTAGCTTACGGTCAAAGAATTTTCTTTCAATTTTTGCATTGAGTATTAATAATAACAGTTTGATATTGATTTTACTAAATTTCCAATACTGTAATTTCACATTGTGCTTTTAATTTTGCATTTTATTGACTGTAGTGATTTTTGAATTAAGGAGTTAACACACTTTTTTGCAAAGTGTTAATCTTAAGTTTCAAGATTAACACTTTGTGGAATGTTCACTTGTGTTTTGAAACCAAAAATCTGCGGCTAGCTGCTAATTTTGCATAAATTAGTTCGGATGATTAAATTTACCGTGGGGTTTTATATATACGTGGGATATAGTGTAAACTGGACAAAATGTTATTTTGCAACTGGTGCGGTTTAAATTTTTCTTTCACGTGATTTTGTTTATGAAAAATTTGCATTTTATTTGCAGTGTTTTATTGATGTTATTTACTTTGCGGTACAACCGTATGATTTTGGCAAGTTGTCTTTAATTTGAAGGATAAATTTGTTGCCCTGTATGGAATTTTGATGGAATTGGTTTGCTGAGGATTACCAATGGTTATCGATGATTATTACTTTGATTACTGTAGGTATATTCACCGTTAAAATTTGAAACAATTTCTCAGTGATTTTTTTATGCTTGTTCAAAATTAAATAAATAAACAGATCAGTTACAGTATTAGTAAAATTGATTTCTTACTTCAAGTAGGTAACTTTTAATTGTGGCATTGTTGTTACGTACTGCGTAAGTAATTTTGATGATTGAAATTTGAAGAAAAGTGTTAGTTTTTAGATCCGAATGTCGATGTACGGTTCAGATTATCGCGTATTAGACCTTGCTAAAAAAAATTTGAGTTGGATTTAATCCGATTGTCGACATGTAAAAATGTGTGACAGTGTTGTGAATGTTTGTTGTACAAGTATAACTTTCGAGCACGACTGAAAATTGATCAAATGTTGAATATTATATTTTGTTAACACTTTGTATTTGGTTTATTATGTTAAAACGCACGACTGCTTATGTGTTAATTTGTGATAAGTAATTTAACGTTCCTGTTTTCTCACGCTTAGCAACATTCAAGCTGTAAAAGATTGTAATCTTAGACGATTCTTGGTGAAATTTCTGATATTGTAATTTCATATTGTGCTTGTAATTTGTGTTTTATTGATTGGTATGAATTTTACAGACTGCTATTAATCTAGAAACTTAAGAAGTCCCGTATTCACAATGTTTAAATTGTTGTTCAGTAAGTTTTACTACCATTCGAATTGTTTGTAATGGCTGTATTCCACGTACTTGGTGAAATTTCGTTAATGAATAAATTTTTATCGTTTTGTGAAAGCGATAAAAAGTTGTCCAAAATTGTCCCGAATTTTATTTAGTACAGTACAAGTCAGGTTGAAATTTTTTGAGTTTTCAGTTTTGTGTTTAATTTTAATTGTAAATTTAAATTCAGTGTACAGTATTTCACGTGAAAAATTTCAGCAAAATTTTCACAAAATTTTCCGTATTATGAAAGTTTCTATAATGACTTAATTACTGCATTTAATATACAAGCACGATTCTTTGGATTTACACGTGACAACTGCCTTATTTTGCATATTTATTTCGGGTGACTAAATTTACTGTGAGATTATACATAAGTAGGATACAGTTAACGACGTAAATTGCAGCAACTCGTAACATCGTGAGAAATTGCAGAATTTAATACGATATTTATTTCTATTTATCACTTATTTGTACGATTGAGTGTAGAATCCGTTCTACAACACTCGCGTGGTTTTTGTATAATATTAATGAAATTGTGATGGTATGCAGACGTGAAATGCGAGATTTTGGCACTTCTGAAGTGGTAAGAAAAACTAAAAAAGTAATCTTTTAAAATTGATTTTTTTTTTAAATAACTGGGTTTTCAAGTGAATGTTAATTTCAAGCTGTGTTAATACTGTATCAAAAAATGGTCAAAGAATTCTTGCTGAAATTTTTTAGTACGGTACCCTAGATTTTCTAATTGTGAACGTGATTTGTAAATTCAAAATGAGCGTGGCTGGGAAAGGAAAAAAGGAGTTTGTTAGGAAATAATTGATTTTCAGTACTTTTATTACCGTATACTACGACTGTTTAGTGGAATTTCGCTATTGAAACATATTTTATTCTTTTTATGAAAGCGATCAAAAATTGTCTAAAACCTGCTAAGAATTTTATTTAATACAATAATTATTTAAATTATTGGTCTGGTTGAAATTTTGAGTTTTGTTTTCAATTTTCATTGTAAATTTAATTTTTTTGTATTTCATATGAATAATTTTTGCAAAATTTTCAGAATATCTCCCATTATCACTTTTCACTTACCATACCATTTTTGTTAAAGATTTAATATATAAAGCACGATTCTTTTGATGACGTTTGACTTATTTTGGAAATTAAATCTGATTTTCAGTGTAAATTGGACAATTTGCTTTGGGTTTGAGTGTAAAATTTGAGACACTACATAAACAGTTTTTGGGATGGAAACCGAACCGTTTCCTAGCAGATAAAACCTGGAGATCGAGAATTTAAAACTTTTCCTATTTTTTCCCGAATTTACACAATTTTTGTAGACCTAGATAGCAAAAACTATTTTGAACCGGAATTACAAAAGTTTGTTGCAATTTAGCGAATTGCGACTGAATTTCAGTTGTATTTTATTGTATACGTTGAGTAAATTGAAGAGTAAGTTTGGAATTAAGCGCGAGTTTATTAAGCAATGTCAATTGATGAATTAATTTATTTTTGGTTAATTCAACGGTTTGCATTGCTCTTTAAAAAAAGATTTTAAATTGTTTGTCTTCACTTAATGTAATTTTTTCTGTTTTTTACACGTAGTTTCAATTTTATGATCCGTACGACATAGTTTTTTCTACGGTTTGATCCGTAAGTCCAGTTTTTGAAAAAAGCGTAAAATTTAGGAAGGTGGGTTTTCACCCGTGACTTCCAAAGAAAAAATACTGTTAACATTTTATCTGGCGACTTTTTGTACGGAGTAGTTTTTAAACGTGGTCAAAAGTAACTTGACGCTTTTTACCAATTTTGTAACTGCTGTTATAATTGTGGAAAAATTTTGGAATTTAGAATTTGCTATTCCTGAAAACTAAGACTTTTATGTAGAGGGAAATTATCTTGGAATAATATTTTTTTTATTACAACTATATTTTTTCGTCTTTATTTCTGTCAGGTCTAGTCAATTTTCCGAATGTACTAAACTGTAGTTAGAACTACAGATTAAGATTTAATGTATTTGTGGATAATTTTTTGCGTTCTAAATATCGATCCGTAGAAAGTCAGTATTTACATGCTTTAAAAATTTTCGCATTTTAAAGGTACAATTTTGTATTGCTATTTTTTCCCAATGGAAAAACCTCTGTGGGAGAAGAATTAATTTTTTTAATTTCCCTGATATAGGATTATAAATTTTGAAAATTATTTTTCTATGTGTAAAAAATGTCCAGCAGGCCTTCGGTAAATCCGTTGTCAAGTCGACTTGACAATTGATTTACCAAAGTTAATCTTGGTGGAAAAGGAAAAATACATAAAAATTTGCTTCTGGTTTTGTGTAATCGATCCAACATTGAAATTGTTTTGTACTCTGGTCATTTCACTTGGACGAGAAGAATGATTTTGTACATTTTACACTTTAAAAGATTGTTTCGAATGGTTTTATCCACTTCGAATGCATTTTGAGTGAAAAATTTGTGACACCGTACGTGCTACAGTAGATTTGATGGTGACTTCGTCACTGGTGAGTTGGGAATTAACCAGTAAATTAATTAATTTTTTTAAACCAATGACCAAAACCTTCACACATGAAAGCTTTCTGGTAGACTGTATCACTGTTTAATGCTCAGAAATCTTAAATTTAGTTGGGATGTTCTGTCGCGATTAGCTAACCAGTGTCACATTTTGTCCAATTTGTACCAGTCAGTGCGACGACAATTATTTTTCATTCGCCGTATAATGCAACGAAATGTAAAATTTGTGGGACTTAAAAACTGTAAGTAAGGTTAAAGCATTTAAATTCCACCGTAGTTACGGAATTAAGATTTCGATTTTCATTTAAATTCTATTTTAATGAAAATCGAAACCGCCAGCTGTGTTTTTCAAGTTTAGAAAGTTTTTGGTGGTGGGGGATGTATTTCTGTAATTTTTATTGTAAATTGGACTGTGTGATCAGTGTGAAAATTTTTTGTCAATTTTTTTACTGAGTATACTATCAGTATCATAATTTGGTACTTATTATTCTAAATGAAAATGCCGTCTTGTTAGCAATTTTTGTGTAACAAGATATTGCTTGTACTCTTTAACAGAGTTGTTAGTGCTATTTAAGATTCTGATATTGGATGATCGACAAAGAAAAATGATGTTTGGATTAGATCATTGAAAACCAGATTT
>JAQIWS010000366.1:0-24811 GCA_034696085.1 Stigmatogaster subterranea | reverse complement strand
CGGATTATCCGAGTCGAGAGTCAGAACTCCGGATCTTTGGATTATAACCAATTGTTAAAATTTACTTTATATATACTTCTTAAATTTGAATGTTGTGAGTACTAGCTGAGAATCTGGAAAATCCAGAATGACCAAACCCTCAAGCATTCCGGATTTTCGGACTTTGACTTTATAGGTAGTGTAATTTTACGTTTAAGTACCGTACAAAATTGCTGGTTCCGTGTTATCGAATTTGAATTATCAAAAGATCATTGTATTGAACAAAAATATATTTCTTCTAGTTTGTCTGCTTTTAGCTGTGCAATATCGCACACAGTTTAATTCACATCATCACTAATTGCTTACTGTGTAAAAGAATGTTGTTGGTAGTTATTAAGCTTTTAGTGGTTTTTGTGCAGAAATTTTTTTAATTATTTATTCTCAATGATTCGGTTATTGTATTTTGAATACTGAACTATACTTTGCAACAATTTCTTACGTAAGATGGTTATAATTAGACGTGCTTTCAGTAGTGACGGAGGTTTCATCCAATGCCTTGTTACCACGTTGTGGTAATTGTATCGCTGAATGACTTTAGCACACACAGTATATTTGTACTTTATTACAATTTGTAATTTGCGTTTGTATATGAACCACTGAGTTTTTTTGTCTGTCGATGTTAATTTTTACATAATGCTTGTAGTATACTAGCATTTGTACATGGTCAATTTTGAAGTATAAATGAGATTCTAAATGTAAATATTTTCCATAGACTGTTACTACCGATCATCACTGGCTTTATCTGTACGGTATACATATTTTCTACTGTTCTGCAAAAAATTATGAAAAGTAAAGACAAATATACTTTTACTGACGACTGTTATTGTTATACCGGTATTAGTCATTTCAAACTGAAGTTTGGTGTCAAAAATTTTATGCTGAAAACAAAATGCTGAGGTTTGGCCATATTTTATACTTGTATTGTAAAAACTATGTAAAATCGTTGGTTTGCTGTTGTAGTTCGATTAATACGAAATTACACATTGTTTTTCCCGAAATAATCTGCTTGGCGATCGGTTTTGTTTTGATTTTTGATAATTTGTCACGAAATATCAGTTTTGCGTTACTGCTTTGGAATTTGTTTGGTTTAGTTAATTGTATAAATAAAAAAATGCTTCCTCCTCCGTCCGTTCAATCTATCTTTCTACGTTCCATTACGCTTGTTTATTTGTGCTTGAAGCATATATCAGAATACATTTCACATTTTGACAATTTTTACTTAGCACTGAGAAACATACTTATATTGTAAATTTAATTTTAACTGTTGTAATTGAACCTTTTCGTGACAAATTTAATTGTTAAGTGTTCAATAACTGTTATAATAGTTAAAATTCTTATTACTATACAGTATGTACTTTTATTTCGACTACTGTAGTTAAAATGTTATTTATGCTTTTAGCTTGTAATTGCACACATTAATTTTCATGATTACTACAATCAGTGAATGCTTAGTGGTCTTCTAAGAGAACGTTGGTAATTATTAAGATTTGAATGGTTTTTGTACAGAAAATTTCTTGCTTGTTTATTCTCAGTTTGAAAAGAACTGATCATCGTATAAATACAATTTTGTATTGTAATAATAATTTTCCTCTTTTGTGCAAGTTTGTAATTTTTCTCCGTCTTCAATAGGCTGACACGAATTTATCTAGAGGCAATTGTACAACAAATAACAATAATCATCTTAGTGCTTAATCTTGACAATTTCCCCAGTACCTTGGCAATATTTTGTTAACAGTGGACAATATTATTTAATTGCTGCTTGAAATACTGTAGTGTTTCCAGTAAGGCAGTTTTTCAGTTTTGATACTCATTGAAGTGTCAAGAAAGCGTGCGTTCTTTGTATTCATGTTGTAGAATTTAATTAGAAACTTGTAAATTATTCCAGATCATACATAGTGGAATTAGAAATAAAATTCTAGTTTCGTAATGTTAATGATTACATACCATTACTGAAATTTTTTCCTGCGAAATACAAGTATTTTATTGTTTGGTTAAAATTGTAAGCAGTGCAGCAACCAGACCTGGTAAAATTTGATTGGTGATTTTTATTCTTTAATATGGCATTTCTACTCCAAAATATAAAAAAAATTTTGGGTTTTTACCATGATTTTAATTTTGGAGTTACAAACTCACTAACGATACCATTATTTTTTTATTTTATGAGGTTTAAGAATGAGGCAAACCTGTAAATAAAATTTAATATCTACAGCTTTGGATCAATACTTGTTGAAATAAAATAGTAATATTAAAAATTGTTACTGATGAATTTAAATTTTAATTATTCTTTCTTAAAACCACATTGTACGTGCGATGGAATTGTGATGCAAGTAACATACCGTAAAGCAAATATCTTCTTCATGTTTGCTTTTAACCAAATTATTTATTGGCGTAAATTAAGGAATAGACGTTCACAATATTTAATTCAGTAATTCGATTACAATGTAATTGTGTGTTTGGTGTAAAAGTTTGTTGTGTTTAGTACTCCGTACTTTTCTAATTTTCTTCTTAAATATGCTCGCAAACTGCAGAAACACATTTTAGATCTATGATTTCGCGTGATTCTGCAAAGTAATTTGTCATATTCTCGGATAATCATTGAAGCGAAGCAATCTTGGACCAGTTAATTTTTAATTTGAGAAATGTTTTTAATGGTGAAAAAAACAAATATTTACTGGGAATCGTGTACTCCGTAGTCTCGTATGTTGCGCCTTGACTACTCTTAACGTATGCAGTTACTTTGAATGTCGATGTGTTTTGTGGTTTAAATTTCTTGATTATTTTAAACCACTGTAACTCTAGATATAACGTAATGTTAAATCGAGTGCTTTTCTGGAACAGTACCGAAGCGAACAATATGATTTTAAAATATTACGTGTTGTCAAGATGTTTAAAAACCAACAAACGTATATTTTCATTATTAATAAATTATTGCAATTATTTTCACTGAAAATTATTTGATAACTTGAGTCATTATCTGATTTTTTCGAGGTTTACATTGTAATTTGCCTTATGTTGGGGTTCTTCATGTAAATTGATTAACTACACAGTGTGACCGTCAACTTTAATTTTTAATACGTGCGATATATGATGTTTTCAAAATTATACGTGTAACGCTAGACACGTGAAATATATTTGAAAATAAATCATAACGTTTTGAAATTCAATCCGAAATTTTGGATTAACAGAAATACTTAAAAACCTAAGTTGATATCTGAGAACCATTTGTGAAAAAGTAATCTGTTTTTGTTTAAAATTTAATCCGTCCTGGTCTGGCTCTGCTTATTTTAATCGTATTGTAATTTATCATAATTTTTACATTGTAATTATTGATTATTTTTTGTCTATAAAAATAGAAAAGGAGTCTCTGACGACGTCAGTTTAAAATTTAAAACGTCGTTATTTTTGTACTCCATAACTTTTTAGCCAAAATTTCGAGCAAACTTTTTCTCTGAAATTCGCTCCGTTGCAAATTTTTTAATATGGTAAACGTTACCGACTACCTTTAATATCATTTACTCCGTAATATTCAACCATTTTTTATGGAAGGAGTAATAGTCCTGGATTAGGAATAGAACTGAGAAATTAGCACGGTAAAAAGTGACAATGATTTGTGATTTTTTGTTTTAAGAAAATTCCACTTTAGTAAAGCGTATATTTTACGCTTGGTATATTCTGCAAATGGCGTCACCACATATATAACTTTAAGAGTGAGCCCAAGCTGAAAATAAAATTTTATATTTCTGCGTTGGCTCATAACTTACTTTACTAAAATATTAATTAAATTCTATTTCTGTGGTGAATACTATTCGGCAAATATATGTTGACCTCAAATTCAGAATGAATTGTTTTTAAAGTACGTACAATTGTTTCATGTCTGTCAGTTTCGTTGCAGTGTGCTAATGGAAAAATATCCCGTTATAATCTCAAAAATACTGCAGTGATATTTGCAGTTTCGAATTATTTTAAAAATTAATTTTTATCGTGGATGAATTAATTCGTAATTTATTCATCCACGCGTTTTCTAATGTTGTTTTTGAAGTTGACCAATAATTCTTAAGTCTGTATGGTAATGTTTGGTTATTTGGTATTCGATAATGAATACACAACAGTACCATTTACTACGTTCTGGACAAAAAAAAACAACTCCGTTTTAAATGGCGTTTTACATATTTTTATTATGATTTAAGCTTAATTTTCGGGAGAAAGAATTTTTCATCACAGAAAATTGTCAGGCAATGTGATTCATACGCAGAAGTAATTTTTTTGTGAAGGAAGGTGTAATGGTTTGCGCGGAAAGTTTACTTTTGTTAGTTTTTACATTTTTACACTTATAATTAACCGTGGCAATCAGAAATAGAATATTTTTCACAGAAAAAAGTTGATAAAAGTTACCAATGAGTAAACAATTTTGTGTTTTATACCGTATATAAATCGTAATTTGTGGAGTGAGCATTTTCTAGTAAATTGCACTAATTATGTTCTCGTAGTCATTTAACAAGTTACTAACAATGAATGATTATCTGGCTCTTTAAATTCACCGTACATTTGTCGTGTCACGTTTATGATAATTTTTGAACATTTTACTTTTTATTGAGTTTGTGGCTGGCCCCTCAATCAATTTCACCAATTCTATGCCAAAAATTTCGTAATTTCATTTCCGTGTCCAAAAGTATTCTGTTGAATTCTGGATTTTATAGTACAGTAGTGCTTTGAAATTATCTAATTTTTAACATCGTTATATTTTGTAATCCAATCAACCTGCTGCGAAAACATTTGCGGCCAAAATGTTTTGAGATGTAAGATTGCGTTTTATTTGTTTGTTTTAATTAATTGTGTAAATTGTATTCAATCATAAAAAATTCCCACTTCGTTCCTGATTTGCACATCAGACTTGAAACGTTGAACTTTGAACACTGTAGTTTTTAAATCTTGCACATTTTTATTTGTTGAACATTACTTTGTAATGAATTGTGAGCACCCCAGAGTGGCACTGCGGGAAAAAAATTGTACAATGTCCAAAAATCCGGATTATCAGTCGAGAATACGAACTCCGGATTTTTTTATTATTACCAATTGTTAAAATTTGCTCTTCTTTATCTGTTTGGGTGACGTTAAGAAATCATTAACTAACTAACTCTTCTTTATCTGCCTTAAACTTGAATGTCTGAGAATCTGGAAAATCCAGAATGACCAAACCTTCATGCAGTCCGGATTTTCGGACTAGCGTTAACTACCATGAGAATTTGTTTATTTCTCAAAGAATGCAAATGTTATATATATATATATATACCGGTATATATCATTGTACTGTGCACAAATTTATTTTTGTTGGTTTGTCTGCTTTTAGCTGAGCAATTGCACACGTGTTAATTTACATAATCAGTAATTGCTCAATGCGTACTAATCTTGTAAAAGAATATTGTTGGCAATTATTATGCTTTTAGCGTTTTTTGGACAAATTTTTTTGTTGTTATCCGTTATTGTATTTTGAATACAACACTATACTTTGCAACATTTTCCTACGTTCGTCTTGTACTCCTTAAATTCAATTTTTCTCACTTGTACAAGTTGTAGTGTTCAATCACTGTATTGAGTATTCGTATTTTATGTCAATAGAATGAGGAGTAGTTTCATTGAAAAAATTGTGAAAAAATATATTTCACTATTACTACTGAATTTTGTTAATGTGAATTCTTGTCCAATTCTGTAGTTTTTAAACAAAAATTCTTTGCTATTTGTATACCAACAGAAAAATTGTGGAATTTGTGTGATTAAAACTTGAGCAAAATATTGAACTGTTGCTAAGTTTAATGTTGTGCAATTCAGGTTTTGTGCATATTGCAGCACGGTGTTATATGTCTTTAACTTTTTAATTCGATGAAAGGTAAATTAAATTTTGGAATTTGGATTCAGTATATCCCGAAATTTACCGAAATGTTTGGTTGAATCGAATTGATTTTTGATGTTGCGTTTCGTGGGGTTAACTTTAGTCACTATTTGACCTAATTACTTCTTAAAAGTATTTTATTAATTTTGCTTGTACAGGAATGAATTTTGGGTAATAATTTACTTCGACGAAGTTTTTTTTGATAACTTGAATTTTTTAGTAAGTTGGAAATTGAAGAATTATGTAAAATGCGTTAACATATTTGCAAAGAATGTGCCGTAACTTGGTAGACTACTATTTTTATTATTATTTGTTGCACAATTTCTTCTAGGTGAATTCATATCACTGTTTAATCTTGACAGTTTTCCCTGTAATATGGCAATATTATTTGTTAAATGTGGACATTACTGGAAACACTAAAGTATTTATAAAAAAGTGACGAAGCAATTAAATATTAAAGTAGTTTTTAGTTTTCATACTCACTGAAGAGTTAAGATTGCGTGAGCAACTTTATGTTCACATTGTAGAATTTAATTGGTAACTTAAGAATTACTCCGTTTTCTGAATAAATCGACTCCACACATTAATGACTCCAATTTTTTTTTAATTTTATGAGCGTTAAGACTTGAGGCAAAATAGCTTTGGTTCAATATTTGTTGAACTAAAATAGAATATTTAAAAATTGTTACTGATAAATTTAAATTTAAGTTACTTTTCTTAAAACCACGTTGTACGTGTTCAAAACAAATAATTACACGGAATCAGTTTCTCCGTGAATTCACATGACCCCTTGACTCTTAACGTGTGTAGTTACTTTGAATATCGATGTGTTTTGTGGTTTAAATTTCTTGCCCAGTTAATTTACGATGCAAACGATGTGATGTTGGGAAAATTTTAATAAATATTATGATTCTAAATTTTGTGTTTTGCGAATGTAATTGAAGCGTTTTAACATGTGATTATTTTAAATCGACGGTTGGAAGGACTTGTTGTGGTTGTTTTCTGAAGAATATGATTTTAAAATATTATGTGGATCAAACGTAATATTTTATTGTCATATTGTCAAGACGTTGAAAAATATCAGATAATGATTCAACTTACCAAATAATTTTCAGTGAAAATAATTGCAACCGTTAAAAATGAAATTATGAGAATTTTTAGAATTTTACGTTGTAATTTGCCGCATGTTGGGAGTTGGGACCTCAAGGAAATTGATTAACTATACAGAGCGACCGTCAGGCACTTAGGCCGCCTGACTTTCACGTTAGACCGCCTCAGTTTTACTTTAGACCGCACGACTTTCACAATTTAATTATGCGTGATTATTTTTTTTTTACCAATCTTTTTGCCTGTTATTTCAGATTTTTGTTAAAATCTGTCTTATTTAGCTCTGTCATTGAAATGACAACGCGTTTACCGGTATATCACTAAGTTAAGAAAAGATCAAATTGACTCCATGCAGTATAGTTTAAAAGTGATTTTATGTGAAGACAAGCTCTGACAGGAATGCCCCTGGAAAGTATAAAGTAAATGGTCTGCAAATTTCATTTTTTAGTATGGGAACAGTAGGTAACTACGGGGTTGACAAAACATACTCCTTCCTCCTTGTCTTCGGGTCAACCCATCGTAATCTACTGTTCCTACCCAAAAATAAAATTTACAGATCGCCATCTGCTCTACATTCCAGAGGTAATCCTATCAGAGGTTGACTTTAATAGTAGTGAAAATTGTGATCTCTTGCAGACGTGTGACAGTCATGCAATTGAAGCACTCGTGATGACTAGGCGAGTTTTCATAGGTAAAGAAATTACATTTCAATGGAGACAATGCACGGGCCACTTTTAAAAAAAATACTCACAGCACAAATCCGCAAATGCCGTTGAACTTTATGAATTAAACTCAGTATCATCAATAAAACATTGCGTCAATAATGCTATACAAAATTAAGTAGGTTAAACTATAATGCGGAGTAATAATAACGAAGTAAAAAATACGTACGCCGTATTTTGTTTATAACCAAAAATTAAAAGTTGTCTCCCTCTAGTGCTATGTATTGAAATTAAAGTTAAATTGCAATAATTATTATTAGTGCTGCACGTGGTTTACGTGCAGAGCGTGACGTAGAGCAGAACATCTACCGCAAAGAAACACTCGATCCCATCAACATACGATGTTAACATAAGAGTGATCTCTGGAGAAATTTTGATTCATTTATATCATTAAGCGTGAACCATTAATATTTCTGACATGCCTTATCTAATTCCGACTGTAGGATTTGCATAGAAATAATAGGTAATTGTTTGGTTGTTTCTGTGATTTTTAGAACGTTCGAATTTCGAACGACGCTTGAGCAAGACTTTCAGTGATTCTGAGAAATGTGAGTTTTTTAAATGCCAGAAATACTCATATTTGTTATCTTAAATAATTTAACCACAAGTGTAGCAAAACCGGTAAAGACATTTTTGTGTGTTCAATTTAAAAAAAAATGGAGCAATATTATTTGGTACTTGTTTTATGTCGCTAAATTAACTATTCTAAAATTATTAATGTCACGTCTTGTAGACAGAAACCATACGTTGCGAAATACCGTAGCAAAAATTGTGACTGAAATTTTGTGCGCCAATGTTTTCCTTTTTATCTTGCATAATACTACCAACATAATTTGTAAAATTGAGGAACTTTGCCTATGCCTCAGTATTACCATTTATATTTACATTTTTGTAATAAAGCTTTGATACTGAAAAGAATCAACGTATTATTTATGATGTAGCAATGTCAAATTTTCAATCGGTTGGATGTGAGTACGCGCAATTAATCAACTTGTGTGGCTTGTCTAACAGTACAATTTTTCACACAGATTCAAAATTTTACTTTTAGACATTTGACGGAAAACTTTAGAGAAATTACTAAATTAATTCTTCTAGTGCTTTTGAGTTGCACTATTACACAAGTAATTCCATTCTTGATCAATGCGCAGTCTGAATACGTACTTCAAATATTTAAATTTGTAATTTTTTGCTTTTAAAATGTGACTCAAATCCGTGAAATTTGGACTAGCGAGACTGTTAGGTAATTTTTCCTTGCTGATATTAAAAAAGGGACAATGTACGAAATTTTTTACAATGCATTGGTTATAATATATTGTATATTGCAGGCGAGATGTGTTTCCCAGTTTAGTGTAATTAAGTTTTGACTATATTCCTAAAAATTGTCATAATTACTGTAGAGCTTGATGTCTAAACATTATGACAATATGAAATTTTAATTTACTTGACAATGCGTTAATTTTTCAACATACAATTGAGAATAATTCCACAAATAACGATATTTTCTTGTACTGGTAATTCGAATTTTAAGATTTGGGGTACAATTTTCCCCGTTAGATGTTGCGAATGGAGAATGATTGTGACGTCACGATCTCGTGAAGCACGCTCGTTGCGAGACAAGACAATTCGAAGATCGGCGGCGTTAAGCAGGTCGGTTCTCGATGGCGATCTCGGTGGTCTTGTTTTACGAAAATTTATGGATTTTTTCACTTAATGAAATGAATTTCTTATTCAGTTCAATAACATTGAATGTTGGTGATTGAAAATGTTTGTTTAAAATAGTAAAATTTTGACGTTAGGCTTAAGTTTTGTAGAATTAACCGTTGTGTTAGCCCTCTTTCGTCTGTGAAAATATCAATTGTATCAGACTTAACAGCTATAACTTGTTAAAATTTCCGATATTAAGATATACGGAGTAAAAGTTTTCTATGCTCTGTATTAATTTTCAGATTCGTTCTAATTATTTTTGCAACATTAAAAATATGATGTAAATATGAAAATAATTTTAAAAATACTGAAAATTTTCGTATTTTTTTGAATATTTCACATTTGTATATTTATTTTTATTTGATACTTTCGATTTGCATCTCAGCTTGGACGAATATTCGACCAAGGTTTGATGTCTGAGTGAATTTTGCTGTAAAGCTGTTTGACATTAATCATACGGAGTACTATTTAGGTTAAATTTTTGCACATTTTTATTACTTTGCGGATTTTTTTGAAACTTAGCCTTCGAACTTTCTTAGGGACGGTAACAATTAAACTGAAGCGTTTTTTCTGCTGTTGTTTTTCAATTTGACGCTGGTTTGTAATATTTGACTTTCCTGGCTCCCGTGCTATGATTTATCAATGCTTTTTACTTGTGCAAATTACACAATAATCTGCAAAATATTTTGTTTCTAATCAGTTATCTCGAATAAGAATATTGCTGTTAGTTAAGATTTTTCTGTATTTTTAACGTGAAAATACATTAATAATGTTGGTGAACAATAAGGTCCGTCCCAAATAATTACGAACACAAAATTTTATTTTTTTTAACCCATTTGGGTTTAATCCTCAAGTGTGGCGATGAAGTGTATACATTTTATACTCAATTTCTCACATTTTGTCCAAATTTTAGCTTGTCAAAATAAATACAACATCTTTAGCAACAATAAAGTCAAAATTACACTGTCCCATAAAATTACGAACACTTGACCAATTACAATTAAACCAGTCAAATTAACTTAAATTTAAAAACCAATAAATTTTCCATCTCTTTTAATTAACTCATAGACTCGGTCTTTCATAGATTCAATGAGTTTTTGCACTGTAGGAAGTGAAATTTCTACTCAAGCCTTAAAAATGGCACTTTTCAAATCTTGCACACATGAAAATTGACGTAAATCTTTATACACAATCCGAACCATAATCCCCCAGAGGTTTTCCATTGGATTCAGATCAGGACTTAATGCTGGCCAGTTCATCAAGTTGATTTTCTCCTGCTGAAACCACTCCTTTGAAGATTTTGACACATGCACGGGGGCGTTATCTTGTTGAAAAATGTACTTTCTCCCACAAATCTTGCTTGCTGGTGGAATCAAATGAATGGACAGCATTTGTTGGTAATCTTCTGACTTCATGCGTCCTTTAACAACTGCTAAACTGGTTTTCCCTTTAAATCCAAACCCTCCCCACACCATCACAGAACCACCTCCTTGAACACGTTTGCTGCAATATTGTTCTTCCTGCCTTAGGTCATGCCAGTAACTGTGAAATCCGTCAGGACCATCTAAATTAAACTTCTTTTCATCACTAAAGATGCATTTTTTCCATTCTTTATTCCAGGTCATGTGTTCTCTTGCCCATGCAGTGCGAGCAGCAATGTGGTGGGATTTTAGGCATGGCTTCCTCTTAATTTTTTTAAATTTAACATTTCCTGTTGTTGTTAAGGCTCTGTGAACAGTTGATTTTGATAAGGTTCCATCTAATTCAGCAGCAATTTTCCGTACAGAAGACTGTTTTCGAGTAGCCAGACCGAAAATTCTTCTTTGTTGCCGTGTATAGTCACTTTTTTCTTCCGACCAGAGTTGGCTTTACCCACATTATTGTTATTTCGTTGTTGGAATTCTGTAATTGTTGATCTCGCTCTACCAATTCGACGTGCAATTTCTGCCTTTGTTACACCTTCTTCCATAAAAGCTTTGATTTGTCCCTTTTCAAAGTCACTGAGATCTTTTCGTCTGCCCATTGTTGAAAAAAATGGAAATTTTTCAGAAAAAGCATAAAGTTAAGGTCACCTTGAGGCATGCAAATTGGTGAAAACAATATTCAAATCAGTAAGCGCAATTTAGCGTTGATTTGGTGACAGAAATGTGAATTTTCCGTGTGTGTTCGTAATTTTGTGGGACAGTGTAATTTTGACTTTATTGTTGCTAAAGGTGTTGTATTTATTTTGACAAGTTAAAATTTGGACAAAATGTGAGAAATTGAGTATAAAATGTATACACTTCATCGCCACACTTGAGGATTAAACCCAAATGGGTTAAAAAAAATAAAATTTTGTGTTCGTAATTATTTGGGACGGACCTTATTAAGTGGTTACTGAGTTTAATTATAAAGTAATTTCGCTGATGTGATGGCAAGTTTTATTGGGCTGTAGAGAAAATATTTATTTTTCAGAAGTGACAAAGTAACAAGAATCTGAAAAATAAAGCAAAGCAGCTTTAATAGGTTTTAATGGCATTATTAGTCAGTCACATTAACATTTCATGTTGTAATTACTTAAGATGTATTTTTGAGTTTCTTGAAATTTCAATTTCTAATGTCTTTGCACACGTTCGTCCTAATTTTCAATAAATGGTCTCTTGAGGCACATTATAATGCTTTGTGTTAATCAATTAATTAATTGTTCTTATTTTGCTAATTAACGGTAGTTTTAGTAACCAAAATGCATTTATACAGGTAATGGTTTAGTCATTTATTAGAAGAAAATTTTCGTGGTTTAGAATATCAATTTACACGTTTCAAATTAATTGAAAAAAAAAGTTGCCAATGTTGACAATCGTAAAACCTGTAAGTGCGTTGTTTTTCTGTTGTACTGTAAATAGATAGTTACATAGGAATTTTCAATATTATACATGGATTAATTTTATTTAAATATTTACTCAAAAATATTTGTTCACCTTAAGAGTAACATCAATTTTTATCGTCAGAAGTTGTTAATATCATTTGTTACTTACGTACTGCGTGTATTTAAACTGCATTTTGTTTAAATCGCGTGTTTACATCGTGATGTAATTTCAGAAGATTTAAGAGAGAAATTTGTTAAAATGAAGAGATTTGCTCGAAGAAGGATAGATCAAATTTTTTGGTACCGGTGTTTGGATTCAGCAAGTACCGAAATTTGATTTAGCCGAGATTCACTATTTACTTGATTCGAATTGGTTTTTGCTGTTGATTGTATAGGTAACCTGCATAGGTAAAAAAATTACCACTTTTCCGCTAACTAGGTTTGCTTCAAGCATACTGTCTGTATTTTTCAGTTTTCAATTTGTACTCGGTAAAATAAAGCTGTAGTTGTTTACTGAACCCTAAGTTAGAGAAAGTATTTGTCAAATCACCATTTCGAAATATTTCGAGAAGTAAATTTGTGATTTATTTGTTGTCAATTAATTGTTTAAATTTTACTCAATAAAAAAATTCCTCTGATCTCGTTTTACACAAGTTTTGAAATTTGAAAGCTGTAGTAAAATATCAAAATTCAAAACGATCAAAAATTGTACAAAAGCTGAAAAAAACAGACAAAATCTTCGCATTAAAGTCATAAACCATGTGGAAATTTATATTGAATGTGTTGTAATGGCTTTGTTAAATATTTGGATGCCAAGTGTGTTCTACATTATAAAATCATTTAAATCATTTTGTAATGAAAAAAGGGACAGCCCAAAGAAAATGTAACTCCAAATAAAGTATTAACAGCTTATTTGTGCGGGAAGTATTCGTTACATGAGATTTTATGCTACGTTTTGATAATGTGTCGACTTGATAATGTGGCGAATTCGCCACAGTTGTGGCGAAAATTTTAAAAAGTTGGACACCCAGACTGCAGAGTGACTGCGAAAAAAAATTGCAAAGGCAATGTTAAAAATTCTGGATTATTCCAGTCGAGGATCCGAACTCCAGATTTTTGGACTATTACCAATTGACAATTGTCAAAATTTGCTCTTTATTCTTTCTTAAATTTGAATGTGGAGAATCCAGTTAATCCAGATTGACCATATTCTCAAGCAATCCGAATTATACTGTTTCTAGCATTAAACAATAATTGAAACGTGTTAAAAATACAACAAATTTATTCAAAGAAGGGTGAACTAAGTTTTGGGATTTGGATTTACCAACTTCTAAAATTTATTGTACCCTTTTTTCACGAAAAATTGTGTACCTACTTCTGATGAATCATACAACAAATGAATTTGCACGCAACATTGGTAACTACTTAGTTTATTTTCAATTTCTTGGAATTTCGAAATAATGGTGCCAATGGTGGCAATGACTGTAATTTTAGTTTTATTAAGGCGAATTCTACAAATTTAGTTTTTAGTTGACAGAAAATAAATGAAAAGTCAATTTGTTGAGAATCTTGGGCAGCTGTAATATACTTTATTTATTTGCAATTTTTAAACAGAATCTTTGAGTATAGTTTGTTGTTGTTAGTTTTAATTTCTACTTTAATCTACTACTACTACTTTACAATTAACCAAAAAATTTGTAGTTGACAAAGACCGTTGAAAATTGAAATATCTCAGCGAAACTTAAAAATGGCAACGGAGGTTGATTTTAATCCATAGTAATTATTTATAGCTGCCGAATTTTCACAAGTTAGCCTAATTTTAGCCAAAAATTGGTGTTGATTAAATTTAAAAGTAAATTAACATTTAAATTTACATCGACAATCATAACACTCGATCTTTTGAATTACATTCACACATCGAATATAATTTTGAAAGTTGCGAATTTGATTTCAATAATCTGTGGTTGCAAAATATTGAGATTGAATTCTGCACTGCCCGTGTAATTGACCGTATAAATATAAAAAATGGGTAAAAAAAACTTGTTTGATTTCAAGCTATGATTTCAAGTTCAAATTTCGCTAGGAAGAGCTATTTTGTAATATTTTGATAACGATGTTTTCAATTATTTTGTTCAGAAATAGTTGCGTGACAAATTGTCAATTGAAATGCCCATATTCTAAAGAAGTAAAAACCCGTGCACTGACATTATGTGATAATTCTGTTGTAAAATTGCATGTTTTACATGTACGAAAAAAAATAAAAATAATATTTCTACATATTTTCGAAGCTTGTACACTCGTAAAAATAAGTGAATTTGTGACATTATTTTTAAGAATGTGCAAGCTCTAACGGTTAAAGTATGATTAATTTCGGAAAATGACTTCAATCGTAAATTTTTCCTTGTTTTTAATTTAATTGATACTGTACTTGCAATACAATTTATTTTTAGTTCAAACACTGCTCAGAGTTGAATTTTTTGGTAACTATTATAGTATTTGTGCTTGATTACCGTCATCTGCAGGTTCGTTGTTTGTACGTTCGTACAGAGTGAAATAATTTTTTACTGTATATGGCCAAAAAATGTTAATCATTGTGTGAAGAACATTGTTAGGTACCATAATGACACCATCTACTAATTTTCTACGAAAATAATTACAATTGATTAGCAGAAAATTTTATTTTCGTTGGTTTTTACCTTTACAATGCTTATACGCCATCTTTCACTATTTTAATACAAATTAAATTGTTAGCATTTGTAACGGTAGAGTTCACTGCTACAGTAGTAAATTGTATGTTAGCAATTTGATACTTTGATGCTGAAACCGTACATCTGATAACAAATTTATTTAATTATGTAGTAATAGCCAACTAAAATTTGTCGAGTTACAAATTTGAGGCAAATATCTGAGTAACCGTGACGCAACGATAGTTTAGCTTAAAATTTTTTACGTAGTAATTTGACGATTACAAACGACAAAAAATGGGTAAAAAATAATTAAGAACACAGGTGTGTTGTTTTGAAATAGTGGTCCTGTTTTTACTCATTGTAGTAGTGAGAAAATTGGTATCAGAGTAAAAGAATTTTGGTAATGACACAATCCACTAATTTTCTACGAAATTAATTGTAATTGATTGAAAGAAAATTTTATTTTCATTGGTTACTGGAGTTTTGAATTGTTTCACATTCGTAGTTATTCGTAAATTTCTGACAGTAACAAACTTATGGTGGTAAAATAAAAGTGTTCATCAAGTGAAGTGAAGTGATACACGGCGGCGCTCATGACGGCGCGCGGTGTCACCTGGCTGTGACCTGGTTATTCTTCACTCTTCGAGAAGAAACCTTCCGACGAGCACGTCGTGGTTTTTCGTGATTTTGAAGGGTAATATTTTTGGATTGTTTAACGTTTAGTTTTATTATATTACTGATACTGAGTCAGTTGGAAGTTAATGTATGTTGAATGTTAGGCTTAACCGCTGCACTGTGGGGGCTGTATTTTTTTATTCATTTTTTACAAAATAACTTGCGTGAAAACGTTCACGCGAGGTATTTTGTGAATACTTGTGTGGTTTTTTGCAATAAGGTTTTCTCGCCACGCGCGAGATTGTTTAAAATGCGCGTTTATCCAACCGTGCAACATTATGTCTGTAGAATTAGCTTACTGTTTACTTTTACTTTTGAAAATGTACAGCAATTTTATTCCAATTTACGTAGTTTTCCAATGAAATTTTGTGTGTGGGATAAAAAAAACTCAAATTTACTGGAGATTTACTTAATTTTTACAGTTTAAAACAATTTCTTTTATTATTTTTAAGCCGAAATGTCGCGTGTAGTGCGGCTTGAAGCTGAGTTTAATTTGAAAATGTGGATTAACGTTAGTACAATTGTTTATTATATCCGTAGTTTTGAGTTTGTAACTGGCTATATTGTGTGAATACCAATTATTTGCAATTGTACTTGCTCTATGTAATTACGTATAAATTACGCATTTTTGAAGTGAAAAATGTTTTTTGTCACTGACTAAAACAATTTTTCAGCTGTAAATTGTAAATTACAAATATTTTCAAAAATTCCTTAATGTTAACTGAGTCTGTAATTTTATTTTTAATCCTCGTGTTTTTAAACACCGTCCAAATTGTCGGCCAAGCGACAATTTTTCAAATTGACAACAGTATTGGCTAACTTGTTTATTGCGTTTGCTAAGCTGTTTTATCACAGCTTGACGCGCAAATAATTTTTAGTAAGGAATTTGTTTATTAGCTTTTTCCCTTTAATGACGAGGAACAATTTCACCATTACAAAATTGACGATTGCAATTTATTATTGCATTTACCATTTTATTATTCGATATTATTGGTTAACTCAGTTGCCGTTTTTGTATTCGGATAATTAAGAATAAAGGTCAGCCAGCACCTACTTATTGAGCCGTTGTGCAAATACAGTATCATAGATACCATTGGGTTCTTAGATTTCCGTGGAAAATTAATTTACTACCCTCTGGATTTTGATTTGAAAATGTTGGAATTAAGGTCATTCATCCGTGCGAAAAATCGATAATTTACTATGTTCGATTTAATTTACAAGTTTGATTTTATTGAATTGAATTGAACATTGAAAATTGATAATTTGTTTTTTTAATGAAAATAATCTGTTCTCGGCATATGGACTATACATTGCCCAGAATGCTTAGAAAAGAAATATAAATAAATCACTTTGTCGAGTACAATTTTGTAGTGCTTTACGTAAAACATGCTGTTTTTATGAAGCTTGGATTTTGTTAAAAATAAATTAATATGACACATTTATTTTTAAGAATATACAAGCTTTAAAAGTGTTATTAAACAACGAGTAAAATGTGTTTAATTTCGGCGTGTTACTACGTTGTAATTTTTTTTTAAATTTTAATGGTCAATAGTGCGATTGTGTAGTACTTTTTAGCTTCTCACTAGTATTTATTACTGATCAATAATTGTTATAACAAAACAAAATTAATTAAAACCGTAAGTAATACTTCTGGTAATACGTAAGTAGTATCTTAATGGGAAGTTAGTCTCCTTTATTACCGGCCTTCATGAATCACACACCAAGGAGTTTTATTTTTAAAATTTTAGGAAATTTGAATTTGGAATGTATTTTTAAAATTTTGAGAAATCTAAATTTGGAATGTATTTTACGCGCGATGGGTGTACAAAAACGGCGTTAATGGTTAAGGCGAATGTCTGTACGTGAGTCTTAGATAATTACTTGAAAAATAACAAAATTTCAAAAGAAATTCATTGATATTGGTTTTATTTTCCTACGTTGGCTTAATTTAGGACCGTACGTAACAGTCTCACGGATAGTCATTGAAGTGAAACGTTCTTAAACCAGTTAATTTTTAATTTCGAAATTGTTTGTAACTGTGAAGTAAACCATAATTACAGTGAATTATTTAATATTGTGTTGAAGTTTTTTGAATCTCGATGTTTATTACGTTCAGAATATTTCCTATAAGACGCTTTGATTTATTGTTATATCGTTGACATAAAACTCGTTAGCTTGAATTTTGTCCATGATAACGAGAAATATATCTCAATTTTATTAAAATCAGAAATTTTTGTTGTTGTTTGTACGGGTGAAGTTATACAATATTATCAATTTTAGAGTTTTATCCGAAATATAATTTCAGTGATATATTATTCACCCGTTATCGACTATTCTTGAGAATCTGAAGTCAACGTTATTAAAATTTAAAATTTACAATTTTTTCATTTTAGCGTCATTAAGGTTGTTTACTCGTGTTGCGCAGAATTTCGAGCAAATTTACTTTGATGCTGGATTACGCAGTGCAATTACAATAATTTACATTTAATATTGAGTCATTTGGTGGTAAATGTTATCCATAATTTTGCACGCTATTGAGTTTGTAAATGGTTGGATTTATTTTTTAGCGTAATATTGTGATGTTACATTCGAAGATTTGACAACATAGTTTACATTATTAAAAAACCAATAATCATCTGGTGAAAATAATTGCAACCGTCGACAGTATTTTTTTTTTTTTACCTTGTTGGTAAATTTTTTTATTGAATTACCGAAAATTTGTCATGTTGACAGCGACAATCAACCGAAATATTTAGGTTGATATTGACGAAAATAATTCTAATGTACCTGTCTGGTTATGATTGTGACAGAATTCTGTTAATTTTTTTAAAATTTTCTATCCGTGCAAGTGTCGAGTTTTTTTGGACCTACAGCTGTTTGGACGACGTTAAAGTCTCCCCCCTGCAGAAAATGATTCCAAAATATTCGGCGAATTAAACGCAATATTTTGATGTCACGTTCTTAAGGTGTTGATAATGTTAGCCAACAGTTTGATTGTATGACATTCGTAGTAATTTCGCTGGATTACTTAAATAAGTCTAACAAAATTGCAATTATTTATTTTTCGTTTGTCAAACGTTTTTACTGCTTTATTTGTTTTTATACAGTTGTTCTTTAAGGAAAATACATTACCATTTCTGATGAATTATGCAACTTACAAATTTGCGCAAAATTGATATTTAGTTAAAAGCATTTACTCAGGATGATTTGCAAATACAGTAGTGTCAATGAAAATTGTAATTTAAGTTTTATAAAGATGAAATCTGCAATTTGAGTTGTTACATGACAGAAAATAAAGGAAATTTCAATTTGTCGAGAATCTTAGACAGAATCGTCGAGTAAAATTCGTTGTTGTTAGTTTTAATTCCAACTTTAAACCAAACCGTTTTTCCACGATAAGTCAAACTGTTAAATCTAATTGAAACTAAAAATGGTAATGGAAGTTGAACTGAATCTAAAGTAATTTTTGAATGATTTGTTTTTAAGCTGAAAGGCTCCTTGCAAATACCTAAAATATAGTGTACACCAGCTGATACAACTATATTTTTGTAATTTAATGTCGTGTTTCACCATGAGTTTAAGTTCTTTTTTGTCCTTGTATTTTACACACGTAAATTAGTGACTGGAAATGGTGAGATGGTCCCATCTCGTATTTTCTTCAAAACGAACCAGCTGCTTAATAACCATACTTTTGTTGCTTAAAAAATCATCTTTATCGGTATTATTATTATCCAATTTTACGGGAATTATTTCTTGCTGAGAATTTTTACTATGGTGAATCCCGTCGTAAACAACGAGTAAAAATATTTAATATCGGCAAGTGTCTTTGTCGTAAATTTTTTGCTGTTTTTAGTTACTCTGTGAGATGGATTTTTTTTTATTTAACTGTGAATAAGAGGTGTAATTTTGGCCAGTCACTACGTTGTAATCCCATTAAATTTTGGTCCCATCATGACTTCTGTATTGGACCATTGCACATACTGTAAATTGAATGTTAGGCTTAACCGTGTCTTTGTTTTCTTGGTTTGCAATGCAAAATTGATCGTTGTTTTCGTTAAACGGTTAAAAAATGAATGTTTGTACCTTATTTATTTATTTTTTTTGGAAAATAAGGATTAATTTTTCATTTTCCACTACAGGTCGAACCTCGCTATAACGAACACCGTTATAACGAATTTCGTGATGAATGAAAATTTTTGATTGGTTGGTTACCCTATTCTCCCCATGTAAAAAAATTTCGTTATTCCGAAATTTCGCTTTTGCGAAAATATTTTTCCCCGGAAATTGTGTTTTTGCTCTCTACAACGAACATTTCCGCCTGAAATTTCGTTATAACAACATTTCCGGCTGATTTACTGTCGTTATAGCGAACTGTTGTAAATAAAATGGCGGTAAAAAATTCAGGTGAGTATAAATTGTCAAATTTGCGAAAGCAATTCAAAATTGCAACAATTTCTGATTTCATGGATGTTGCACAAGTTGAATAAAATAAAATTGCTCTTCTGAATTTTAATTTTTTCGTTATTACGAATTAATTCGCTATAACGAAATTTCGCCGTAACGAATTCTCGTTATAACGAACAAATTTCGTGGTCCCTTCGAGTTCGCTATAGCGAGGTTCGACCTGTAGTTGTTAATTAATATACAGTACAGTATTACAATCTGCAAATGGAATAAATTTGTTTATACTCAATGGACTTTATAATTACGATATTTCCGTAGAAATTGTTTTATGCCTTTGCCTTGCGAGAAACAGTTTTGTTGTCTTGAGCAGTGCGTGTTTTTGTAACCCGCTAAGTCAACCATTTCGACGTGATAGAAGTTATGTATTTTGTTAATCTTTTACCTTTAATACATAATTTTTATTCCAATGTTTTTCTTGTCGTTTTTCTTGGGCGACGTTAAACTCCCATTACTCTCTCTTGTATTTTCAATGTGAATTCTACATATTGAGGTAAAAATCAATTTAGTGAAGATTTACTGTACTTGGAAATTGTTAAAATTTAACACTAAGTAACTGTGTTATTTGTTGTTTTGCTCCTTAATGCTGGTTTTAATTTGAACTTCCAAAGTGCAAATTTAGGTGTGATTTATGTTGACAGAAATAACACTTTGCAAAACTAGGTTTTCTTAAACTAGGATTCGGAATTTTCTGTACAAAAAAATTCAACCAAAACAGATTAATCAATTTAAGAATCTAACCTTTTTCTAACCGTAGGCCTAATCTTTTATGTTTGTTTTTACCATTGCTTGTAGCACTTTGGCATTACTAACAATATTCTAGTTGTATACTGCGTAAATTTACACGACTGTGATATGTTAGGTTGAGTAAAGTAGAGAAATTTATGCGTAATATTTCTTAAGCGAAAATTATTGAAATTATTATTGATACTGTATTGAATTAATTTGTTCATTGTGTTTTGACTACTATTGAGAAAACTTAACCATATTACGTTAACTATTTATCCCGTCTCGTTTTCTTGGCTCTTCTCGAAGGGTTAGGAACGTTGCATAATGCAATTTGTGTTGCCTTTAACCAAATTATGTATAATCGCAGCAATTTCTTGTTACGTAATTTTTAAGGCGAAATTGAATTCTAAACTGCATGTGTGGCGTAGCGTTGAATTCTCATATTTTTCGCAAGCGCTAACAGGATTTAAATGTGGAACTAAGCCGAGTGTTAAAATTTTTAACTGTGAATAGTAAGAAAAATTTAATTTACTGGGAGGTCTAGGCATCTCTACTTAATAAAATTAATTTTTTGTGATTATGTTTAGGCATAAATTGCTTTGTTTTTGCGTATCGCCCGCTGACCTCGTCTTTTGGGCGACGTTAAACTCCCATTACTCTGTATTCGGATTAATTATATCAAATCTTGGACGAATATTCGTCCAAGATCAAATCTAACAAAGTTATGCATATTTATTATTACAGTATTTGTCAAACCGTTCTCCTTTGTTCCTCGTAATATTTTTTGTAATATTTTTCTCCGCATTCAGAAATAATAATAATTTTTTAACGTAAAATTTTTTAGTCAAAAATCCGCAAAATCGGCGTTGCACAAAGTAATAACTTTACAATAGAGTATTAACGTAACTCTTTGTCTAATGAAAATTATGCAATTTATGCCACAATTCTATATTTTTCACCGGCAATTTTAATGGTAAATATACTTGTGTGGATATTGAGTTTAGTCTGCCATTACGGCAAATAAGCCGTATAAAAATTATCGAATTGTTTACGAACTTTCTGCTTGGCAAAAATGGTAACAATTTACTTGCACCTTTACATGTTAAGAAAAAAAACGTCCATTTTTAATTACCGTTTTAAAAATACTGCATCCGTCCGAAATTTTTATCTTCGATTGAATTGTACTTCGTACAAAAATTGGTTTTGAATTTAAATGTTATTTTTAAGGTGCTTTCACTTCTGTAATTAATTCGCACAGTTGTCATGAAGTACTAACTGAAAAAGTTTGTGTACAAACTTGTTCAGATGTTATTTATCTTGCAAAAACTCGAAATTTTTCTGCACAAAATTTAGGTTAATTTATTTTTGTTTTAGTGTGTGTTCTTGAGTAAGATTGAAAAGTAAGATTTTTATTACAGTACTTGATAAGTTTTAAGCATTATTTTTTGAAAACTGATTTCCAAAATTATAAGATGCTAAAATATACACGCTTGTTATGTTAATATTTTGACTGTTTTGGTGAAATTACTACCATTGCTGTCAACACGAATCAGTTTGATTTTTATGACCTGTAGATTTGCTGACATGACAGCTAATGAAACGTTATTCGTGTAATTTCTCAAAATTTTGTTATTCGTATCCTCGTGTTTACTAACCGTTCTACGTTAAAGATTTTTGTCCAGGAAAATGTTTGTGAAAAAATTATTTTACGCTGTGCTGCCGAGTTTAGATAATCCGTCCACACTTTTCGCACGGAGCACAATACATTTATTTTTCGCGTTAATTTTAATTTTTGCTAATTTGTATAAACTTTAGATTGATCATAAAATGGGTTAATTACGTATTTATATTTAAGTAAATATGTAATTAAAGCGAAGAAAATATTAACTCGGGACCATAGTAAATGATGTCGCTCTCTAGTACTAATTTTTGAAAATTTGCCAGCGCTGCAATAATCAAACTTAGTGCTTGCACGAGGGCCTCGTGTAGAATAGAACATGTCGTGAAGAGAGCATTCCCGTCGTACTACAGTACTTTGGTATGTTTTATTATTTCTGAAACCAGAAAAAGGTATTTTTTTCAACGAAAATTCTTTATTATTCCTAACAAATCATACAACTGAGGAATTTGCGCGGAAAAATTTGGTACAGTAATTTATTTAGTTGTATGGGTTTCAAACTTTAGAAAATTTCGAATTTCGAATGTATTTTGCACACAATTTTATGCAAATGGCGCTGTTGAAGAAAATGAAAGTGTTCTAAACATGTTTGTATTTTTAAAGTGGTAGATAATGTGCTAATTCAAGCGATTGCATTGCGAAAACTTCTTTCAAGGTATTTTACACTACGTATATGAAATTTTTATCGCCGTCAATATCTGATTTTCCGGAGTAGAACTCAATATATTTGTCTCATACGATGTTAAGTTTTTTAAGACCTTAAAAGTTACTCCCCATAAAGGAGTAAGATATTGATTTGAAATTTGTAATTTCGAACCAATTTTGCAATGGGCTGAATTTGTCTGTTGTGCGTAAAAATTCCGAATTTGTACATTTTTAACGTGTGAAGTTTTAGTTACGTGTTCATGGAACCAAAATTAAATTTTTAGCTGAATTATTATTGGTTAATTTACAAATGTTTGGCTCATAAGCTAAACTGAATTTGTTTCGATGATAACTGGAAAATTGCTTTACCATCATCTATTTATCTGATCCTTTAGTTTTCCATCTGTACAATTGTAAAGTTTTTTTATACATACGCATAATTTGCAGTTCACCAAAAAACTTGTTCTCGTCAAGTTAATTTATTTTAATGTTAAATTTTAAAATTGTAGCTCAATGAAACCATGCAGTTAGACGGAAAATGTCACTTTAATGTTGTCTAATTCAAATATTTTACGTCAAGTAATTCCATGAGATTTGTCGTTTGACACGTGTAACTTTTTGAATTCAGTGTACAGTTATGTCACATTTGGCAATTTTCTGACAGAAGATATTGCGGTTAAGTTTTGTGAGAAATTTTTTAGTGCCAAATTTTATTACTGTGGGTGTCAATTTTTTTACCAATTGCAAATTTTGTTGCTATCAAAATCATCTCTATCCCATCGTAATGTATGGGAATTTTTACTATAGTGAATCCCATGTACCGTATTAACTGCCTATATTTTATCTTTCCTTTAGTGATACAGTAAAATTGCAGATTGCAATTTGTGTTGCCTTTGCCCAAATTATTTATAACTGAATAATTGCCACCGATTAGCCTAATTTTAACCAAAGATCGAAATCATATTCAATAAATTGAATATAATTTCGGTGTTTAAAATGACAAATATCGTGCGAAATCGTCATTTTGATTGCAATAATTTGTACTAGCAAAACATTTAAGACGACAATGAATTCTGTTTGATTTTAAAATACGGTCTAAGGTTAAAATTTCGTTAGAAGAGCTGTCTTGTGTTTTGTGACAACTCTGTCTTCAATTATCCGGAAAACTTAGCAATTTTGTAGTATTTTTTCAGCAGTAAAGTAGTTTTTAATAATTGAGAGTGGAGTAGTCAGAATTTCTTACGGTGTTTTGTTTACATGTCAATTTATACTCATCTATGTCGCCGTGACTACTGTGATCTGTCTCAGTAAGTGAAGCTTAGAAAGTAAAAATAACAATTAAGTGAAAGTGCACAAGTAACTGCAAACTTCACTGCATTTTAATTTTGTTAACTTTACTATATTAGTTTAAACGTAATTCTTGATATCAGTTTGTCTAAAGAAGTTTTGCTCAAACACAAGAACTGCGGTAGAACTGTTCAAAGAAAGTATGTTGACAAAAAGATGCGTGTATCTCTTAGTTTATTTTTACAAAGGTGTAAACAGCTTTTGCATTTCTAAATTTTGCGTTTTTCACTGCGAGTCAATTGTATGTCAACAACTGGGAATAATACTGCTGAAATCATCTCTTCT
>JAQIWS010000365.1:0-24865 GCA_034696085.1 Stigmatogaster subterranea | reverse complement strand
GAAATATTGCCCTATAGAAAAAGACAAAAGATCGTCATTTCAAAATTTGGAAAAGTGAATGGTTATGGATATAGTTGAGTTCGGTTAATTTTGCCGTGAATAAAAATTGAGAAATTTTTTATTCAACTTTTAAGACCATTTCCTACTAATTATAAATTTTTAAATATAATCTATTTCGTGAATGCAAATAAATTTTGTCAATAATTTAAATTTAAATCTTGAGAAGACTAGATGGAAACAAATTAAAAATTTCTTCGATGTCACGAATTTTTTAAGCTCAATTTTGCCAAATTTACATTTCTGCATTCAAAAAAATTTGCGTACTGTAGTTTAGGTTAAGTCAATTTTTATTCACAAAATGTAGATTTCTGTAAAATATAAATACTAAAACACTATATTTTTGCTACGCTCCCTAAAAATTTTAACAAATTGTAAATTTTAAAAAATAATTATTTAGTGCTTCAACTTTTTCGAATATTAAAAAAAATCTAAATTTTTCTGCATAAATCACAAAAATTTTATTAAAAAACATCAATATTTCGTCAAAATTGATACGAGTCGTTTAATATAAGTCCACCAGAGCGCGTCACACACCAATCAAGTAACCAATCGTGTTTGATTCCATTTCAACCAATCACAGAGCGTGTTTCAAATCTGGTACAACAGAGGCCGCATCCCACCAATCCCGCTTAAATTAACAATCTATCCGCCATTTTCATTTCGGGCGTGAACAGGAGAATGAGCGCGTAGTTTGTTCAGCTCAATTAATCGTTTTGAACTGATATAATTTATACTAAGTCTGAGTTGTGTAAACGATGGTTTGAATCGAACGGTATTGTAGGTAAATCTTGCCAGGCGTCATTGTAAAAACATCTCAAAGATCACGGTTTGAGACGTTTCTAAACTTGTAGCCATTGTCACAGTTTGTAACGTGTGCATGTGCAAGAGGTTGTTATTATTGTCTGCTGACAATTTAATGTGTGATATGTTTTATGGGATATATCTGCAAGTTATATGATATTTCAGATGTGTAAAATCTTGTAGATTTTCAAAGATTTTTACACGTGCGATTGATCGGAATTTTATTGTTTGTATTTTTAATTTTTGGTGTTTGGTCTGTGTTTGCCTGGGATATTTATAAATTATGTTAATATTCCGCAATACGTTCAAATTAGAATCACTCGGTATTAATTTATTTCTGATATTTTCACGTTTTTGGTTTGAATTATTCAAACAGGTAATTTGGAATTTTTCTATTTGATCTACTTTGTAGTACTTTAATCATATATAGATGTAAGCAATATTACATAAATGTAAACTATTATAATCTTAATCTCGTTGAGAAATGTTTTTTGGGATGCTCAAAAATTTCTTGGTGAACTTAAATTTCAGTTTAATGTTTTAAATGGAATATACATTGTTCAGACTACACGTAAAAATTGTGCATTGGTACCATGAAAAATTCTGCAATAAGGCCTCATTAAGTCTATCGAAGTATATGAATTATTGCATGGACATCTCTAATGTAACTAAAATTGGGACAATATGACTTGTGTGCAGCACTGCTGAGTGCAGGTCAGTTGTCCTGTAGGTGTGTATAAAAAAAGTTAAATTTCGCCTCAAAAATCCAACAACAATACCGGTGCAGACAGCGTGCTCGCAGTGTGGGAAAAATGGAGGGAAAGACAGCAACGCAATAACTGAAACAAACCCAAGACAAAAATTGAAAATAGAAAAAAAGTCGCAGCCTGCAATGCAAGAAAACCCAGGTCAAAGAAACTAAAATAGACCCAAACCAACAAAAGACTCGATCGAAAGCAAAAATAACCAGATTGCAAAATAGCGTCTAAAGCGATGACTAGTACAACAAAAACGAAAACCAACGCCCAATACCAATTACAATCACGAATTCACAGCTAAATATTCATTACTCAGGCCAACGATGCGACTAAAATTACTACAACATCAGCAAAGAGAATTCCGCAAACTCGCAAATGGCAACCCAATCGCGTTTCAACGCTGACTAGTTACCCGACCATCCACGATTCCAACAAATCAAAACTTGTTGCTAGCAGCATGCACGAAGCCCATGAAGTCAACCAAATCAAGCGCAAACATTCACTACATCTTTCCAAACAACAAAAAATACTCCTCCAAACAAACTTGCGCTTATCCAGCACAAACAACAAGAACCGGTAACCTTAACAAAACCACGTTGCGATCAACCTGCTGCACCGCTTCTTATCGCCGTGCCAAAATCATCTTGTAATGTGGCGTAAAACATCGCATGGTTTATATTTCGCCAAAACGCTTCACAAGGCTGACTATGGACTCTTTGCGTCCAGTCAGTTCAATTCCACCATGACCGGCTTGTACTTTGAGACATTGATAAAACAGTCGACAGCTTCATTTTGCTGCGTATCTCTCCATCCCCATGCGTACGGGTTGCGATTCTCGTACCCGGAACGTGTGGTGGACACGAGTGCAAAAAATTTCGTAGAGAGCAACAAGCTGCTTGGCTACAGTTTCGTCAATCCCCAACAACTGAGAATGGCACTACTGTATATAGAAAGATAAGAGCAATGGCTTGACGAGCTCGAAAACAGTGCCGGCGTGATCTTGGCAGGCTTACACTGCCAAAATTACATTCAGCGCTAATGCAAAAGAAATGTGGAGGAGAATCAGAAGGTTCACCCTCCCTCTTCCAATCCCAATCTTTCTGAAAATGGACAGCAGCATTCTGATTTAAAGCCCATCACGAACTGCATTGCTGCTAGGTACTCCTACCATTTTAGTGAAAAGCACTACAGCAACTCTTTTCGCTAGACTAAAAACACAGAAGAGCGGACCAGACTGAACTTCAGCAATAGCGGAGAGGTGTTGACTCACAATTACAACCAACACTTTCTACTGCTAGAATTGCAAAGAACCGGTGCATAGAACCTCTCTTAAATCCGCACTCGTTTGGATCCGCACCCCCTGTTAAGTCCGCATGTATTTGCTGAAAAATACTGGAATCTATTATTATTTTTTAATTGCAACAAATCTTATTATGGCTTGACCACATGAAGTCATGCACAGACATTTGTTTGTTTTTTAAACGTTGTTAATCGTTTAGTCATTTTCCACTTCCACTTGACCGCATGCATCATGACATGTTACATCATCTGGCTATCGCAGGTCTTGGATTTTTGCTAGACGTTAAGAGAATCTGGTGTGCGCGGATTTTTCCACAGCAGTGGGGAAAGGCAATAGTAATTCCCCTGCCCAAACCTGGTAATGATCCTTCTTCTGACAGTTACCAACCCACAGCACCACTTGCTTCTGCAAAGCAATGGAGAGGTTGGTAAACTAGCTTAAGTTCCTTCTTGAACGAGACCACGCTATTTCCAACATCCAGTGAGGTTCTCGTAAAAGTCTTACCACCACCGATCATGTCCTTCATCTCGGGGGTGCTGTTCGTGATGCCTTTGCTCACCGCCACCGCATGATTGCCATCTTCAATGTTGCAAAGGCATTCGACACAATTTGGAGACATGGTATATTGCAGGGTCTCCATGGTTTTCATGACATGGATGAAAAACTGTGGCAAATCTTTCAAAATGAGTAGCTGGTTTTTGCAGTACTAGAACGTTTAAAGTCTGTATTGGCAATACCATCTCAGACGACTTTATTCGGCAACAGGGTGCTCCCTAGGGGTGTGCACTCACCCCCACTCTTTTCATGATAAAAGTTAATTTTTTTGTCAGCAAACTCCCCTCTGTTGTGATGGCAAGTCTCTATGTGGACGACTTGCAATTGTCTTATACTATAGATCAGTAAATATGACCATCCTTCAATGCTAGCTTCGACTTGCAAATAAAGAGTCTCCATCGCGATCCCTCACTGGCATTTTCTTCGGCAAGGTCGTGTGTTGCAGAAATTGGACTCGATCCATTATGCGGCCTTTCGGTTTTCCCTTGGTGCTTTCCGATCTTCACCTGTTCTTAGCTTATACGTACAGTAGAGGCGTGCGAGCCCTCACTCACTGGCCGCCGCGACAAGCGCTTATGCATTACTGCTTGAAGATCTGGTCAATGCCGAGGCCCTACTTCACAAACCCTATTTAACCTCGAATTGGCCCACCTTTACCCAAATCATAGGTTTCTCCGACTTTCTCCTACAGTAAGAATCTTGATTTGCTGCAACCCACCAGTGTTGGTCTCAGCTCCATTGCGCGGGGAGTACTTTTCTCCCTTGTTCTCGGGACGTCCTAGCGTTGACTTGCAGTTTGGAAAATTTCAGAAATCTCAATCTTCTGACGAAGTGTACGTCTTTCTATTTAGTGACATTGTGCTGAATTCGGCACTTGTAACCCCAATTGTAACAAGGCTTATTATGCCTATATTTAAAGAGAGTTAACAACTATTGATTTTCAGCTAAAACAGGTGTACAAATTTCATGCTTATTATTTCGCAACAAATTATAGAGAACAAAAAATTGTTCATGGTTTAAGCTACAAAAATGAGTGCATGAGTTCAGAGTGCACTCGAAAAAGAAAAAGTTTGATTCTTCATTAGCAGCAGCTCAGTTTGTACAGATGTTGAAACTGTCTTTTCACTTTCTTCCATCATGGTACTTTCTTCAGTTTCTTCTAGGTCGCCACTACTAATTGTATCCTCTTTAGCCACATCAGTATTGGCTAAACAGTAGACACTTATATCTAGTCTCTCCTACAGGTAGAAATTATATTAAAACAATCAATGTATAATTATTTTGGAAAAATGAAATTTAAATCAAAATCACATTCCTCAAAATAAATACTCTGTACTTACATACTCGGCGCTACGGACATTCAGGTTTCATTCAGGTTTGAAAGGGAGGGAATTTTGGGTGATTGATAGGTAAATTTTCACGTATCAAAAGCCCTGCGTGCTTTGTTTGGTGAGCTCTCAAGTGAACGTTTTGGTAAATTTAAGGTTGGTTTGGCATCCTTATGAAGGATTTTCCACTGACCTAAATTAATGATATTATTACGATGAGAATCATGATGCAAAATAAATTTACTTAACCATGCTACTTATTTTGTAATGATCAGGTGAAAAATGCATTTCACACACCTTTATGTGCACGGATACAGCTTTTCCGGTTTTGATTTGCACTGTCCATTCTTTCTTTAAAACTATATCCTGAGGGAAGGAATGAAATTTCATCCCCCTTTCTTTTCTGTGTACTATCGTTACAACCGTATACACAACAATTATATGGCATATTTGAGCACTCAAAAACTGTATTTGTTGTTGAGAGTAAGAGAACTACCGATACCGAAAGCCGATAGTGGCGCCGCGGTGTTCTGAAACTCAGAACTTAAAATGCAAGCCTCCTGGGTGCCCAACCCAACTCTTTTCCTGATTAAAGTTAATGCCCTTGTTAAACTACTCCCTTCTGTTATAATGGCAAATCTCTATGTAGACGACTTGCAATAGTCTTGCAGTTCCGTAAATACTGTACAGTACATCTGAGAAGGAGGTGGGTTCGTGATTCCTAGTTAGAATTTCGGGTAGTGCTTGTTCTTAAATACCAGACATGCTTTTGAAATAACAGGATCAATAAAATTATCCTCTCTACAAATTCGAATTAATATATGATCTTTTAGTGTCCACATGTACTGTAAATAAATCACAGAAATTTAAATTACAAATAAACATGTTAAATTGAATTTGGAGGTAATATTCTTGTAATTGTTTTGCTATACTGACGTAAACATTTGAATCGTTTATTGCTAACTGTAATCCTAGAACTCGCCACGTAAATGGGCATTTAATTTCTAACAATGCTTCACCGCAACAATCACACTTCACGATTCTATTACATGAGCAACCTAAAAAAGGCCGAGTTTTGTTAATAATTAATCCTTTCGCAAAACAGTCAAAATTTCGGTGGTCTTGTTCCATCAGAGATCTATAACAACGCCGAACAACATCTTCGTGTTCTGTTCCCCAGTTTGTTGCGGCAGTTGAGATGAACGAGGAATAATTCATAACAAAACTGGATGTAAATGGGCATCATTGCCGTAGAGGGTGCCGGTGGGCACACTTGTTCGCCTTCATTGGGATAATAAACATAAAACCCACCAGTTGGTGTTGGCACCGCTCCCATAACGTTCGGTGTCGTCGAGAACGGGTTGGATGGCAAAGACGGGAGCGTTGACGGGACAATCACGGCGGTGTTTAAGTTTTGGACCGGTCGTGGTGGGAATCGAGGTAGCGCTGCAGCGGCAGTCGCTAACGAGGGCGTCGGAGTCGTGGTCGGCGGTATAAAATACGAGCCGGACCACGCTGTCGCGAAATTCGGCTGAGAAACTGGCATTTGTGCCGGAACATAATTTTGTCCCGTTGCTGATTGTAGATTGGGTGGAATCATCCAACTCGGCACTCGACCTGTAGCATGGCACATGGTGCAAAACTGATCGACGGGGAATCGAATCGATCCGACCCCGTTACATCTAGGACAAATCACTTTGTCGTTATCCATTCTTCTTGAATCGTCGCAGAGAAATATGATTGTTTGTCGTAGTCCTCGGAACAAATTGATGCCTTGATTCACGGTATGATTTCCGCGTGGTCTCAAAGTACCCAGAAAAATGGCGCTCAGCGGAGCTCATGTGAGTTTGTGACCTCGGTCTGCGCTGTATCTAGATGACCCCTCACAGGAATGCGCGGTCATCAGACGTCAGCGCCTCGGGCAGAAATGCTGGGGAGCTGACGTCACAAAAATTTTAGAGGGTGAAGGACGAGAAAAGGGGGAAGAGGGAAGAAGTAGGTCAATGAAGAAAGAGTGAAAGGTAGAGATAAAATGAAGTATAGAAAACAACAAAACTGGACCGTCACACGTTAGCTTCATGCAGACCTCGCACTGAAGCTCAAGTTCCATTGGGCTGCATTACTGTACCATTAAAACCAGTAGGTTATATAAAGTACTTCAAAATATAATTTTATAACACCTACCATCGCTGTGCGAGGAGCGGTTTCTCACCCTCCGTCTCTTCGGTGTTGACGGTGAAGTACCTGGGGATTGCCGTGAGCGAGAAGGGGAAGGAGTTGTAGGAGGTTCGGAAGAATCAGAGGATGATTGGGGGAATAATTCGTGCAGGAATAATTCGTACAGGTTATGTGGTAGTGGATGTGACAGGAGTAAGGCTCCTCCATGGATGTCCTTGCAGAATCGGAGAGGGTGAAGAGGAGGAGGTGGTATTGGTGGTTGGGCAATTGGGGGTAGAGGTGGTGAAGGCGAGGCAATCGCGAGTACTGTCTGGTTTGTGTTGCAGCAAGTGCTGCGAGCGGATGCTTTCCGTCATCTCCTTTTTGCAAATCTTACACGCTGAAATGAATACCGTATTTTTATTATTAGCCTTCAAATCCTTCAATATGCAGTCATACTTACTTGTACAGTACTTGTTGTACGATGCAGCATTACGATCGCATCACTCGCCACACTCTCCGCAGGCATAGTGAGTTAAAGGGGAAGTAGTGACACTCCGTAGTTCCATGGTTGCTACGCGCGGTGGCTCCACTGCAGATTTTTCCTGTGCCTCTTCCTAGGAAGAAGCTATTTCTGCACGTTGATTTTGCATACCGTAATTATTATTGCTTCAAGACTTTTTCTGCTACGAATTATGATTGAGTGGGTGTTTCATGATTTCGTGCAGTGTAATTGTTAATATTTCAAGACTTTTTCCGTAGTGAAATGTGACTGTGAGTAGGTGAACGCTATTTCTGTCATTTTTACTACACGATTTATTTTAGACATTTAAAAGAACAACAAACTTTTTCAACATTGTAATTAGTACAGTTTAGCTAGTTTTTTGCTGTTTTTACTTTTCACAGCATTGCAGACTTCATTTCTTACTTTCCTAGCGTAAAAAAAGCAACGAGTTTGCAAGTAATACAGAACTATTTTCGGGATTGTCTCTTTAGCATGAATTTCGCCACAACTAATATCGCCAAATACCTTCAAATCTAAAATATTATCAATCACTTCATAGAAAATATTTGATCGTATAGTCCGGTTTTGAGCCAATGTTGTTTCAAATATACTCTCAACTTGTAATAATAGTGAAAAAAGTTTTCAGATGAGTGAATTAAAAAATTACTAAAATCTCTTCGCATAGTTAAATCTGAAAAATTGTTGTGTGTTGCCAGTAGATTTAAACGGTTGTATGCATTTGTCGCAATCGGTAAATTTTCTAACATTTCTCAGTACAAATCCACACAAATAGTACGTAATTTTTTTACAATTATCTGTCATTGCGATTGATTTACAGTTCAATTTCTCTAGACGATTCGCATTCAGTTTGCATTTCAAATTTTCTTCTACATTTTCTTTGCAATTAGCAGCTTCAGAGATTTGCTGTTTAGATAATTTCCTTAAATTATTCACGAATGCTGTTAAAATTGTATCTGATACGTTTTCACAATTGGCTGCTTCTGAAAGAATTCCTTTCAAGGGTTGGTAAGAGGATTGGAGGAGGTGCAATTGAAGGAAATTAATGGTACTTGGGTGGTCATTACAACTTAATCCACGAATGAGTCCAAAGTGTCTCTGCATGCATTAAACGTGAATATTATTAGGTTAAAGTAGAATACAAACTACTACAAAGTGCAAAATTGAGAATGAATTGATTCATGCATTGATACCTCCACCACATCTTGATTACACTTTGCAGTCAAAAAGTATGAGTAGCCACAGTTCCACAAGAAATCCGCAACCTCTAAATAACTTCTAATTGTTACTCTTTACGAGTCCATTGTTTGCGCCGAGGTAAAAAAGTTATTTGGCTGGTTGCAAATTTTGTCAAATTGCATTAAGAACTGGAAGAAATATTATTAGTTCAATTGTGTGAGTTTTTAATATAAAAACTCACCTTGTGTTGTTCACTTTGTTTCCTTAAGCCATCTTTTGGTAATTTAGAATTACAAATGTCAAACATATTATTAATGTCTGTTGTAAATATCTCTGTACTTTCACTGCCGTGAAAATCAGAGTTACCAGATTTTCTGTAAAAACGACGTAAAATGCCGAGACACCCTACTTGGCATACCCTATTTGACCCCCAATTTGCCCATCTTTATCCAACTCGCAAGTCCCTAATACTTTCTCCCGCGCTCAGAATTTGGACTTTGCTGCAGTCCTTCAATGTTGGTCTCGAGACCATTGCACGAGGAGAACCTTTTCTCCCTTGTCCTTTGGATCATACTAGCGTTGTTTGTGACTTGCAGTTTGGAAAATTCCAGAAATCGCAAACTTCTAATGATGTGTGTGTCAAGTTATTCAATGACCATCACAAGGCATTCGGCACTTACTGCGCAGTTTTCACTGATGGCTCTAAGTATAATGACCACGTTGGTTCCGCTTATGTCTGTTGTCAGGGTGCTGCTTCTGTACGCCTTAATCAACTTGCCTCTGTGTTTTCTTCTGAACTTCATGCTATCCTGCTCGCTCTTGAACACATTGATGATGCGAATCACCAGAGTAGCATGATTTACACTGATTCTCAGAGTGTGATCGCAGCTCTCCAACCTCCTTACAAGTCCACTAATTCTATGATCGGTCAAATCATTCAGCTGTATGGTGATTTGACCATGAACGGTAACGTAATTTGTCTGTTGGATTCCAGGGCACGTTGGCATCACTGGCGATGAACTTGCTGACGCTGCTGCTCGTGATCCTGCATCCCGTGTCGATGATACTTTTCAAGTTCTGTGGACTGATTTCAAGAGTCATGTTAACGCTGGGCTCTTTCAGTGGTGGCAGACAGCTTGGGATCAGAAAACCAACAACAAACTTCACGAAATCAAACCAGTAATCACTAAATGGAATTCCTGCTCTTGGACTGAACGACGGGAAGAAGTGGCCCTTTCTCGTCTGAGAATTGGTCACTCCCTTCTTACTCATCGTTACTTGATGGAGAAGGAACCTACACCAAATTGTATTTTGTGTGGAGTTCCTTTGACCATTAAACACGTACTCCTATCTTGTCAACGGTACCACCGACTTCGTTGGAATTGCTTCCATAAGAATGACCTCAAATTGACAGATTTATTGTCTGATGACCCAGTTATAGGATTCGATAAGCTCTTTGCTTTCCTATCCAGGACTGGGTTATTAAAATTGTTATAGTCTTGTGCTATTGTGTATTAATTTTGTCCTGTTAATATTTTTGTTCATGTGTTTATGTGATTGATTGAGTTGCATTAGTATTGTATGAAGGCATTTGTTTATGTGATTGTGTTGTAAGAAAGTATTTATTTATTAGATTTACTTACTTGTCCTCATTTGTAATTTTCGTTATAGCTTGTTTTGTCCCGTGTTTTTGTTTTTGTGTGACGCCCGATGACCTCGATGTTTGGGCGACGTTAAACTCCCATTACTCTCTCTCTCTCTCTCTCTCACATCTGACGTAGCATGCTTGGATGAAAAGCTGTTTGATAGGAAGAACATCACAGGCATGCAAGGTTGTCAAAATTTGCCTGACTGGTTCTGTCAGAGTTGTCAATCCACTCGCAGAACTTTACATTAATTAGACATGAGGGTGGATTTTCTGGTGGGTCGTCAACAAATTTGTTTGATTGGGTGACCTTTGGAGCATTTGGTGGGATAGGAGACAAAATCAAAGCAGGCATTACCATATCACTTTTTATACGAGGAGCTATCTTTGGAGTAGCTCTACTAGTAACCCTGATTTTAAATTTAAGAGGCTAAAGTACAAGGCACCAGTGCCGTAGCCCACAACAAAAGAAAGCATCCACAAGAGACAATTGAACAGCCTTTTGTTACAACAATGAATTCTTTTATTTAACAAAAAAAAACAAAACAAAAAAAAGCAGAAAAACTTGGGAAATCTTTGAGTTTAAGGAAAAATTTCGATAGATAAACACTGACGAAACTTTTTTGGATTAAAACAGAAATTTTGAAAGATGAAAAACTTTTTATTGGTAAACATAAATTAAAAACAAGGAAAGGATTTTTTTACAATTTAAAAGTTAAAAACAAGAAAATTTGGAACAATAATTTAAAAGAAAAACTTTTCAAATTGCATACAAGGAAAAATTAAAAACATATACATGAATTTGACACTAAAAATTAAAATAGGACATTTAATCGGAAAATAATACCTGACACAAAGTTTTTTTTTTGTGAGGAATAATGGATAAAGTAAAACTTTTGTGTGTAAAAATCACACAGAGAGAAAAAAGCTAACTGGAAATTCCTTTTTTGGATAGTAAACTGTCAAAGCATGCTCAATTCTGGGCTGAGAGCATGATTTAGCCGAAACCCTCGTTATAATAACATCCCGCCAAAATTGATTTTTCAAACAAAGGGAGACAAAGAAAATCTCTTCAAAAAACAAGAGCAAACGGCTCAAAATTAGCCGCTTTTTTGTTAAGTATAACTAGATGATCTGTCACAGCATTCCCGACTTAATCCCACAGTTTCAGACGATGACAGGAAAATTTCACTCTCACAACACATCTGCACTCGCGCGGTGCACATCGCGTTCACACGAATTTTTTTTCACTGGTAAATCCACGAATTTTCATGTTGATGGGCACCACACTAATTTCTACACTATTTCACACTAGTTACTCCTTGATTTTGCATGGAAAAATCACAATGATCCTTGGTCTATCTTCAGTCACGTCCTCACTTGACTTTGCGAACTTTGAACTGGCTTTGTTTCTCACTGGCTTGACCAATGAGAAACTGTCATCGTCCACTCCCTAATTGTAAAAACATGTCCACCATCTGTTACTTTGTTTAAAGGAAACTTTTAGGCGTGAAATTGATTTTTGAACCACTCCTTTGCTTGACCCCCTGAGAAAGGAATTTGAAGAAAAAAAACAATTAAAAAAAGGGGAGAGGAGAAGTAAATTGAACAAAGATTTTCTGGAGTTATGTTTAAACCACTGGTTAAAAAAAAAATAATGGATTTGGTTGCTTTCTAGGATAAACGTTTAATTCCTACTTATAATAAAGTTACCAAATTAGAATACAGTAATTTCTGGAGCACAAAATTAGAATAATTAACTTAATATTATGTGGCGCCTCCTTTAGCTCTAAAAACAGCTTTAATTCGATTCTGTATACTGTGTAAGCGTATTGAACAGTGTTCTGCTAAGATTTTTTGCCACTCTTCTATGACAATTTGAGTCAATTGGGCTTTTGTATTGATATTGTGCTTTTGAACAGCTTTTTTGCAAATATTCCAACTGTTTTCAATCTGATTCAGATCTGGTGAATTACCAGACCATTCTAATGTGGAAATTCAGCTTTGCTTAAACCACTCCATTGTGGATTTTGCTGCGTGTGCTGGACCTAAGTCATGTTGGAACACCAGAGAAGCTGCCCTGGTGGCTTTATTAGAGAAAACAAGCCTTTTATAATAATGCTAATTGCCAATGTACGTAAACGCTAATATTGTTCCTTCAACTGGAAGGAGAGTACCAACACTTTTGGCAGCCATGCATCTGCAAGCCAAAATGAACGTAGGATGCTTAACATTTGACTTTACACACTGCCGTAAAATTCTCTTCCTCTCTTCATCGCCATACTCTTAACTCCACAATCAAAATGACATGCAAAAACGGGATTCGTGTGACCACACAACATACTTCCAGTCATCCATTGTCCGCTTTTGATATTTTTTAGGCCATGTAATCCAGTTTCTGTATTGCTTTTTGTTAGGATATGATTTAAGTTTTGGAGTGCTTGATTGAAGTCTCATTCTTTATGTCTTTCTTAGTGTCGTGTGTTTGAAATTTGTATTTTTGATTTCTTTTTCCATTCTGTGGTGATTCCCTGATATTTAAACAGATTTTTCGTTATAATTTGGCTTACAGTGCAGTCAGTGCGTGTACATGTCTTGCGTGAACTTTTTTTGTATTTTCACGGTCCTAAATATTTATCTCCTTTTGATTTAAATGCCTTTATAACTTTTGCTACTGTTGACTCGGAGCATGAAACTGTTACAGCAATGTCCGTTTGCACTACCTTTTGTTGGATCAATGTAATTTTTTTGATTGTTTGATGGTCTGACGTGTCACACCGTTTTCCCATCCTGTATTGATAGTGATGCTAAACATCGTCTGTTCTAATTAGCAAATGACGTGGTATATAAACTAAGAAACATTCTTTAGTACAGTGAGTAAGGGATAAACTAAGAAACATTCTTTAGTACAGTGAGTAAGGGATAAACTCGTAATTGTTAAAATTTTGAATTTTTGTTGCATTATTCTAATTTCATGCCCCAGAAATTGCTATATTCTAATTTGGTGTCTTATGGGTTAATTTCAAAAACATTTTTTTCTGGAGAAAATTCAACTTGAATTTATGTGTAAATTTTTGTGTAACATCATTTACAGTAGTTGTTGTTACATCACCAATAAATTTTGAATTTTGTATCTTGCTTTGTTTCAAATTGGCAAATTTTTAAACAATCAATTGTACTGACAAGAGGCCACTATTCTAATTTGGTGTCTTGCAGTTGTATGTTTCACGCAAATGTCTTTCTTGGCTGTTTGTCCTAAGTCAGCACAACAGGCAAAGAGCTTAGATTTCAACGAAGCATCCAGTCTAAGTTTCTATACTGGTAGTTTGACTTCATCCATCAGAAAAAATTTCGAATAAAAGCAAAACTGGAAAATCTGCAGAAATTCTGAAGACCGAATGCAAAACATCCTGTAATTTCCCCAGAATTCTTCACCAATTTGCTGCAGATGTTCTGCAGAGACCACTTCTGCGAAGTCTGCAGATGTCTGCAGAAACATTTTTGTAAGGGTTGTGTGGCTTAAACTAATGTTGTAAGGAAGCGCACCCTTTGATCACCGAAAACTGCTGATTGATGACCTGTGACCCATGTAATGACCTACATCGTGTAAATTTGTCATCACTGCGTGTGAAAATCTTTGACCAATCAACTTCTAATTTCCGAAAAATACCAGGCTTAAAATGACTGGGCTATATAAACTGCACCTCCAGCATACACTTTACCACGTTCACACTGGCGGTACAAGCACAAGGATACATTTCGGTACCACTGACATTTTTCTCTGATAAGTATATTTTTTATTTCTTTTTTTATACTTTTTTTAATTGTTACTGGTCTATTCGTTTTTACTTTAATTTTTTTTAACCTTCTTAAATTAATTAATTCTTTTCTCTTTTTAAATCAATTTAGAAAAAATGAGTACACAAACCAAATTTCTATCGCGGGTGCTAGGCTACAAGGAAGAGTGGTTTCAGGCATACGTGGAGTGGAGGGAGTCTGTACTGCTGCGAGAACGTTGTGATGGCAAAGTTCTCATCAACTAAAACTTGTTAAAGAAAAAGAAGAAGTGGACTAATACTTTTCTCGTCACGCCGGTGAAGGTAAACTTAGCGCCTTGCATGATTTCTGTGTTTTTATGAGTTTGTGATGGAAGACGATGTACTTATAGTCAATTAAAAAAAATTGTTAATTGTGATTTGATTACCTCACTAAAAATTTTGTTTTGAATAAATCGAATCGCTTAAAAATGAGGTAAAATGTATTTATTTACTTCAATACTTCAATTTAAAGTCATTGCCGAAGCTCGCTAAAAACCGAACTGTGGCGAGCGACTTTGTCAATATGCGACATCGAGTGCTTCAACGAAGGAAAATTGAGAAATGGTTTTAGATATTTTTGTTTGTGTGCGCGTAGATTAATATTTTGGACGGATTGGGATGAAGGGGCGAACACCGAACGTACAACTAAAATAGATTTTAATGGTCACAATCGAGTCGACCAACTGTCATCGACGGAGATTTACTTCATCTATTCGCACTTACGGTTTACGGACATACAGTACTTCAACTTTATTTACTTTTTAAACCTTGATTTACAATAAAATCTTTTGCTGAGATGTATGAACAAAAAGCTTTCATTGGACACCTAAGAATGAAAAAAAGTATTTTTGTATCATGGGAAGAAAAATAATCCTTGTTGCTACATTTTTGGTTGCAAAGATCATGGTTAATGCGTGGTGCTTCCATGCGGGCACAGCGGTTGTTTCGCTTTTCAGCGATGCTTGTTCTTTGCAAGCGAGATGCAAAGGGAAAAGATATTACCTTTTTTTTTTAGATATTTATTTATTTTGCTGAGATTTTTAAAATGAGTATAATAATTATTCGTTGAATGTTTCAGATTCTCACCTAAAAAATGCATACATTTTTTTAGGACAGAATCTAAAACATTCAACGAATAAAAACGTTAATGTCTTAATTTATATTGTATTGATTACACACAAGTAGTTGTATGAAACTCCTTGAACTTAATTACAATTAATTGCATAAATTAATGTGGTTTTAACGGTTTCTTCTGAGTGTGAAACAGACTTATGCAATTTAGTGACTGGTATACCAAAAGCATTGCGTAAAAATCTACTTTATTATTACCATTTAGCAAATTATACAGCATCATACAAAATAAATTAAAACATTTAAAATTTTAATAAATTAAAAGTCGTTCAGATTTATGCTTATTTCGACTCGCAGAAACGTCAATTTCTGGACTCGTCGTCAATTAACAAAATAGATCCAGATTCCTGTCCAAAAGAAAAGATGAGAAACGTTACTTACAGCATTAAAGACTTGGTCCTATTTTGCAAACGTTTTCGTAATAATTAATTTTTGTTCTAGAATTAAATGAATTCTTGCTCTTTCCACAGTCGCAAAATGTGAAGTTTGTTAACGCGTGCGCAGATTGCAATAAATCTGTCCGTCATTGTACAGGTATTTTAAAATCATAGTGGTACCAGGATAGAAAATATAGAAACAGTATTTAGTTTTACACGTGAATAAAAATGTACGATTATTTTAATACTTGACCTTGCATTTCCAAAATCAGTCAATATTTTTTACGAAAGTACAAAACGGATTGAATACATGAAGTAATTTGTCTAACGCTAGATTTATTGTGTTTGGAAAATAATATTTACGTTAATCAGTACAGTGGAGAGACAATAATGACTTTGTGTTTTTTCATAGTAGAAAATTTACACGCAAAGTGACACTTAATTCTTTGCAGAGGCATCCAGTTGGTCACTCCAAGGTCTTCAAAATGAGCACTGAACACTTGTACCGGTGTCCCAAAAGAGTAACGAATTTTTTGTCCACCTGGCAGTACCAATTTATCTTTGCTAATATGTGTTTTTTTCTATCGCCGTTTACAACACAGGTATGAGTGTAGAAGTCTTCAATTTTCGCTGGGCGCAATTGAGAACTTGTAATTGATTTGCAATCCTCACCACACCAATATGCCAGCATGAATGAAGAATTTTTGCTTGCTGATTTACAAGATCCGTATAATTTGGAGCCTATTTTCACCTTCTTGCGCCTCTCTGCTAAGTAAGAAACATCAATTTTATGTTCAGGATAAATGTGTTTGTACATTGCTGTCAAGTTTTCAATTGCACTTTGCAGGTCAACACGATCAGATTTCGACGTAGTCACGGATGAGTCATACGCCCAGTCAACTTCACTGAATTGGCTTGAATACATTGTCAACTTGTTAAAAATGTTAGATGGGACATCTACATTACCGCAATTATCGCCAATTGTTTCTTTTCCATAAGAGTTCACATACCAGTATTCTAATTTAGTGTCTTGCAGTTGCATAGTCCAGCTTCCAGCAGCAGACGCAGCAACGACGTAATTGGGCCTTAACGAAAATGTGTAAAATAAAAATATCTGACAGCAAATTGCAAACAATGATGAGATTGTTAAAAATGTGTTGACCAGACGTGAGGGCGTCAGTTTTAGAGACACCCTGAGGGAAAGGGGGGACACAAGATACTTATAATGACTCACAATTTCCCCCTATTAAACTTTGTCTTTTGTTGTTTTAGTTTATAGACCTAGTCAGATGTGTAACAGATGTAGTTGCCTAACCTTTTGTAGCGTTTTGTGTAGTAACCAGAATAAACTTGTTAATCGTTTGAGTAAGACTGATCCTTCTTGCTCCAGCAAGATATCTTTTTACCCGACCCTCCTTGCTCACACAAGGCAGCCTACTGACACGACTTTTTCGCACTTTTTCTACATTTTTGGAACTTGGAACGCGTGGAAAACTTCAAGATACTCGTTGTAACTGCAACAGAGATTGACAGCAAATAATAGCAATTTCCATTTTTAATGTATAGCAATTAAAGCTTAAGTTCAGTAGGCAAAACCATATTTATTAGAAAAATGAGTTATGCTATTTGCAATAGATAGATCTGTGGAGGATATTCTGCTGTTGTCTGCAGAAGGTGTTCTGTTGTTGTCTCTGCAGACATTGCCCACGCGGTGGTCTGTAGAGTGTTCTGCTGTTGTCTCTGCAGACATTGCGCACGTGGGTGTCTGCAGAAACTATTCTGCTGTAAGCTCTGCAGACGTTCTGCAGGTTTGTTATTTTGGCAAATTATTTTTTGCAGAAATCGCTATGCACAGACTTTTTCTGCAGATATCTGCAGAACATTTTTGTAAGGGAAAGTTATAAATAGCCTTGGGTCGGATTATTCCTCAATTATCACGGATGTGCCAATTTTAGTAAGTTTCTTTTGGTCTTTCACATTGTACTTTCGAAGCAAACAAATGTGTGCTTTAAATGGAGTGATTCCAGGGGAACTCGCAACTCGCAGACCCTCAACTGACAGACCGCAACTCGCAGACCTCGCAACTGACAGACCGATTTTTTTTTTATTTCTAGTGGGATGTGGTTGGGAATTGGGATGAATATACATATTAAATTAGAGGTAATATGCAACACACAAGAATAAAAATAAATAATTAATTAATTAATTAACTAAATCGCTTTTATTTAACGGGTTTTTTACAAATAAAATTTTCGCGCCATAGATCGTAGATATCTCCATGGGATAAGTGTCGTAGTTGTTCAAAGTGGTTAAATTTTTTGCTGCGCAGTCCCTGAAGTGTTTTTTAGATGGCGCTTGCACTTTACCAGGCAACAATTTCTCGATTCTGAACTAATTGACTAATCACACAAGACCATGGCACATTATCTAAAATTTGTGATAACATGTATGATGTTTTTAAAATAATTTTCTCTGTGCTGCCATTAATAGCAGTTACATCTAATATGTATATTCATCCCAACCACATCCCACTAGAAATAATAAAAAAATCGGTCTGTCAGTTTCGAGGTCTGCGAGTCTGCGACTTATCCGGATACCGTTAAAACTCCATTGTCGAAATCAGGTCAAAGTCCAGCATACCACGAATTATACGACATTCAATCATCGAAATATATGTGCGTGATGTGCGAATACGGTCTGCACGCAATTCAGAAAATGTTATACTGTACGACAGCAAAACAGAAGAACACATCGAGGAAATGGTTAACAATCGCTGCCATGTTTTGCCGCAAACGATCCTCAAAGATGGCATGGTTTTTCCAGATTTGTATGGAAATGAAATAACAATTTTAATCACGCAAGGAGTTGTTTGCATTTAGCTCCGACTTTGCAAAGATCCCGGAAGTAATTATTTCGTCTAATTTTGTTTAATTTAAAACATATTTTTTTTGGTTTATTTTAGCAAAAATGGACGTGGAGAATAACTTTCCAATGGCTAAATTGACACCGCCGAAGAAAATGGACCAAGCTGATACTTGTATTCAACTCCCGCCAAGTCGTCTTATGCATAATGTTTTAGCACTCGCCGAAACTAAAGTGAAAACGAGTGAATGCTACATTTGTCAGACTGTTGTCGGAGTTCTCCATGTTCTTCTTCAAGATAATAAAACTAAATTAACGATAAACAATTTTTTACGCTACTTGTCATGACTAAAAACTTGATTTTTTGCAGGAACCGATCGAACACGCGCTGGATTCGGTTTGTCAAGTACTTCCCGAACAATACCAAGCGGATTGTATAAGTTTCTGACACCGAGTAATTTGAGTAAAAGTGATAACGCTGTTATGGAAACATCCGCTGAACACGGATTTACTCATAGAGGTAAATAAAAATAATTTAAAATGTACTTTTTTAATGGAAAGTTAATAAATATAATTTAACTTATTATTTTATTAATATTTTCGTGAATATCTGACTTTTTGCGAAGTTTTGGCGCAATTTTTTTTGTGCAATTTTTATGCAATATTTCATCAAATTTTCTAATTTTTTTTTAAATTTTTGTGAAGTTTTGTAAAATTTTGCAAAAATTTAAAAAAATCTGCAATTTTTGTGCAATTCACACGCAATTTCTTATTGATTATTTATCAATATTTGTAAACATTTGATTAAATTATGATAAATTTTTGTTGCGTTCTTGCGCAAACCTTGCAAAAAAAATTGTCAGTTTTTACAAAAATTGTAGTCGATACCGTACTGATAAAATTTTATTGCATATGTGTGCACAACTTCTGAAAATTTTTTACAAATTTGTACAGATTTATTGCACATCGCGGGAATCGGTCGAGGAAACGCACTGGGCATTACATTTCACGAACAACAGCAACAACTACAACAACATTCAGAAAACGAGAGACGAGTCCCAGTCGGAAGCGACATTTTAGACGTTCAAACTCACGAGTTACGTATTGATAAAAGCAACATTTTACTCTTAGGCCCAACGGGCTCATGTAAAACAACCGAAAAATAAATATACATTTTATACTCTTAATATAAAAATTTATTTTTCAGGTAAAACTATTAGCGCAAACCGTAGCGCAATGTTTAGACGTACCTTTCGCAATCTGCGATTGTACAACGCTTACGCAGGCTGGTTACGTACGCGAGAAGATATCGAATCAGTTATTTCAAAATTGCTTTAAGATGCTGGGTATAACGTAGAACGAGCTCAACAAGGTTTTATTGGGATGTAGGCGATAGTCCGCCTTATTTTTAATTTTGTCCGCCCGATTTATATTGCTTGAATACCCAAATCTAGCCTAACCTGGCATATACTAACATAACCTAACAATAAATTAACTTAACTATGCAAAAATCAGGTGGATACAGTTAGAAATTTGGGTATTCAAGCAATATAAATCGGGCGGACAAAGCTAGGCGGTCTGAAATCAGGCGGACAATCGCCTCCTTCCCCCAACAAAGTATCTTTTGCATAATTTTTGGCTCAACATTTGGTAGGGAAATCGCGATTTCATTTGTATCATTTGGTTCGATTATATCCAACAGGTCTTCGATTAAGTCTGAGAGTTTTCCGGCTTGTTTATCCATGATTAGCTTTTCTCCGCCACGACATGTTGGATTTGACGACTTCGACCGTTGCAAAAACACGTTTGCGGAAAACGAATTGAAAAACTGGCTTTTATACGCAATATCTGATCATTGATTGGTTAGTGGTTTCCCGAATCAACAATAATAGCTATTTTAAGATTTGTTTTCATTCCCTAACGGCTTTCTCCGAATGTTGTGATTTTAAAGTATAGTACAGTAATTCGCCATTACGAATAAAATTTTGTGTTGTACTGTAAAAATGAATATATCAAAAACTGACAACACTAATTGTTCAAATTCTATTTATTTTCGTTTGCAAACAATGTTTAATTAGATTTTAAGAAAGAATAAATAATCAATGGTGACCCACGTTAGATTTTAATCTACCAGAAAACAGAAAAGTGACACTTTATGTGAATAATTGAATATAACCCGTCAATAGTAAATTCAGTGTTACATACTCTAAATTCCATTACAATCGAATTCAATTTACCCTTTGGAGTGGATAATTTATCGCAACTTCGAAATTATATTAAGCAACCTTGATTTACAACGTTGTGTGATTGGATTTTGCATTACTTAAATACGATAATCATATCTAATCTAAATTTACAAGACACCAAACAATCGCTAAACAAACAATTTGCGATGCTTTTCCGACAATGTAGTAGTAGACAATTGTTTCAACAAATATTTCACAGGCAGTTTCACCATTAACAAACAATCTAAACCAAAATCCACACGGTTCATTTAAAACCTCTGACTTTCTACTACATTTCTATAGTATGGATCGACAAATTGTAGAAATTAATAAATTTAATGATTAGAAATTTCTACTAAGTCAAGGCTTCATTTTGAATGAATGGATTCATAAATCAGTGGCTGCATGCCAAATAACACAACACTAATTGATGAATCCGCATATTCGCGGTGAATTTGTCACGTGTTTAACTGATACTGTATGTATTAAAACTGATAATGTTTACAAATTGCATAACTTTTTGCTGTTTTTAAAATTTCAAGAATTAAAAATGCACATTAACTTTGCACTATTGTATACTCCGTACTACGGGAATACAATCGAGACACATCTAAATTAATTTTTTTTAAAAACTATCGAATTTCAACACAGAATTAACTATTATAAATGCAGTCTTACCTAAGGCAATATAATTTATAATTCACAGCGAAGTGACGCAGTAAAATAACACTTAAAATTTGCTGTAAAGTATTAAAACTCAAAATTTGCCGTTCAGGTAATGAAATCTTTCATTTAAAATTGAAAACGATTTCTATCAAAACATTTTATTCGTTATAAATCTTAACGTTTCACATGTTACAGTTTCATTTTGAATTTGATTTTCTCAGTTATTCGGAAAATACTTATCATAATCCCACATTATCTCTTCGCTTTTAGGATCATAATTCGATGCCCAAGGATTCCCTTTTATAATGTGTTCTGTTTCAGCCGTAGTCAAATCGTTGGTGATTTGAAACCTTGTGCGTATTTGCTCCGAAGACTTGTAACTATTAATTATGCAAGCAATTCTCGTACAACACTCAGTGTACAAATCTTTTACGTTCAAATAATGTGCAGCATTTATGAGGTCCTCCAATTCTTCATCCGTCAGGTCGAAAAATTTCTTATTGAAATCAGTGACGTGTTGCGGTTGACTCATCCACATTACAGGCTCAACTGGTTTAGCTATGTCTTTAAAGAAATCGGCCCAAAGAATGATTTTTTTCATAATTGTAGGCTCGACATTTGGTAGAGAAATCACGATTTTATCTCTAATATTTGATTCCATCAAATCCAACGTGTCTTCGATTAAGTTTGAGAGTTTTCCCGCTTGTCTGTCCATTGTTAGTTCTTCTCCGCCAGCGCATTCTAGTACGATATTCAACATGTTGAATTTGGTTTTGGATTTGACGACTTCGACCGTTGCAAAAACACGTTTGTGGAAAACGAACTGAAAAACTGGATTTTATACGCATTGTCTGAATTGTGATTGGTCGGTTGACAGTTCCTCGAATCAACGATAGCTATTTTAAGCATTGTTTCACCCCCTAACGGCTTCTCCGAAAGCTGAGACTTTAAATTACAGTAATTTTTCATTAGAAGTTAAATTTTGTTTACGGTAAAAAAAAAATAGTCTTCAGACTAAAAATACAAAGATTATTCGAATTATACTGTATGTGATTTTATGTTATTCTTGTTTGCAGTAGCTTACAAACAATGTATAATTTGATTTATAAAAAATTGGTGGTACGGGTAGAGACTAGGGTTTCTCGATTCGAATCCTCTGGATTCGGATTCGCCAAATCCTAGGTAGCAGATTCGGATTCGAGATTCGGTTTTAACTCACCGAATCTTAAAAAATCTCAATTTTTTTTAATAGAGCGTACAAATCCAGTTTTAATGACTTAAGTGAAAGTATGTTTGACCCAATTGTCATCTCATTCCAATGAATCATTGAATTGTGCTAAAGCTTTAAAGAGAACACCTAACATGAAGAGAGAACGACGACTGTCTCAACTAGAGGGAAAATACTAAACATTTGGTGGTGCTACAAAATACGCAGATACTGACGATGCTCTTTCAGAGTCTGCGGGTGATTGTTTAATAACCTGTAGACCTTCGTACGATTTTTGTGTGGTTTTAGACCGTTTACAGTTGCTAAATACATATACGTAAAACCAATTCTTGTTTTAGTTGACCAAAGTCGGATTTTTACCTTTGCAAACTGCAATATTCCTCCTTCTGTCTAAACTGATAGCTCTTTGCCGTTAGAAGCATAAGCCCTGTTAACAAGGCTGGTTGCAGTCAAATCATTAATTCATGCTATTACTTGAAAATAACCACCAATCACCTCACATTCACTTCCAACAATTAATGCCCACAATCACTGAGTACGCATTGAGATCAAATTCACAACTTTGTATATTCATGCGGAGATCCAAATGCATTATTCAATACAATGCTGGATTATTCTGTTCATTTACGGTAAGTCTTAATGGCAGTGAATGTGACGTTGGTGGAAACAATTTTCACGTAACTGTGACAAACTTGCTCAATTGCTACCACCAGCAGAACTTCCCCTACTGATGGCAGTGGATTATTAGTGCTAGCTAAACTGAAACAGTATTCCATTGGTGATTGTCGTTTAATTGTTTGCTGGGTTTATTGTTTGAATGTTTTTAGGTTAATGAGATTTTGCTCTAACACAATTGATTTAAAAGTTAGAAATTGAATGACCTTGAAGATGATCTTGGAGGTCATCGATCACATGTTCAATGGCTTTCCCCCCACTCGATTACCCTAGGTCCACCCAAGGTAATTGTCCCCAGTGCCTTTTCCTTTTTTTAATTGAATTAAATGTGTGATACACCCCGTATAATTCCCTGAAGACACTTATATTTATAAATGTAGCATTTATAAATTATCTGCAAGTCTACTCAGTGGAATTCCACGGAAATTAAAATTAAAATGTTTTCCAGTAATTAGAAATTTTTCTGAGATCTGCACGACAAGTTTCCTGAAGTCATCCAGAGACCAGAGTGATGGACACAACCAATCACCTGTTAGAACAAAAATTTCACAGGCTGATTTCACCATGAATAACGCAGCCTAGATTAAACAATTTGTATCATTTTGTAGCGCTGAGTGTCTACAAGTACTACATGTCCGCAGTAACGAAATTTTGAATTTATTCTGCCTTGTCAAAAAAAATTATGTTACAGATCCACATTTCACTTGGACAATTTTGTCACAGCGCAGAAAATACGCAAGAACTCAAATTTATGCATAAAAAAATTGGAAAGAGCAACCAAAGAGATTTAATTTACCAAAATTAAAAGAATTTGGCGTTGTACTATTTCCAGTTTTTATTGCGTGTAGATGTAGCTTGAAATATTTTTTTCATTTTTCGCATTGGGACAAATCTGTCCAAATGTACCCAATTGCATTTACCTTCATTTTTCTTGTAAAATGTAGAAGATATAATCAATTAAAAATTACTTTGTTGGAGAAATGTAGCAGGCACAGAGCTACAAAATAATCCGGAGTTTTTTAATGGGCTTTGGAGCGTTAAACTTAGGCTGCACTAGTCATAATGAAATTAGCTTGCGGAATTTTGGTTTAACACGCGTGGAAAATTAAAAATTGAAAATAAAATCGGCTTCATGTACAAATGAACAAATTCTTCATTATTCCCAATTTTTTTTATTATTGTCTGTATTCTTTCCTATGGCAAGGTTTTATTATGTAACATACATAATAAAAAATTCAATATTTATGATATTATATTTATTCAAAATAAGTAGAATTTTAATGTTTAGTATTATTTTACAGGATTGTTTCGGCGTTGCGTGGCAACAAGCGTCGCAGAAAAGTAAAAAGTGATCTTAAAAATGTTGTTAAGATTAATGACTGCTGAACCCGACCTAGCGTGTCCCGTGAGGAATTGTGGGAAGATTCTGATTTCCGAAATTTGCAATAACTCACTGAAGCTGACGAGATATTTTCGTAGAATTTCTTAAATTGTTATGAAATTTAATAATTTATCCTAAATCTACTGACGAAAGCAACACTGTTCCAGCATTAACTGCTGAGTTGTTGAATCGGATT
>JAQIWS010000364.1:0-24871 GCA_034696085.1 Stigmatogaster subterranea | reverse complement strand
TCGACGAATACGTGTACACTTCGACAAGTGGAAAATTCGACGTCGTAATTTCGGTTAAAAGCATTGATGTAAGTCGACAAACTCAAAACCTCAACCTTTTTAGATTTTTATTTTTATTTTTGTCGACATTAGCGCATTATTAGAGCAGCAGAAGTTAAACAACAGTTTACAAAGATGAAATTAGATTCGATTTACGAAGACAACGGTGTACCGGCGACTGTCAGTGTCGAAGACGCTGTCGAAGAAGCGAGGGTTGATTTGGAAGAAACGGAGGAAATCATGGCGAGTATCGAGAAGGGTTTGGAAGATATTAAGAAGTGTTTGAAGAATGTCGGGACGAGCGTGAAGAGTCTGGGTATAAATGTGCTGAAGAAGCAAAATGTCGACTTGGTGGTGAAAATGAAGCAAGTCAAGAAGAAGTTGGATGAAGGTCAAAGGAATTTGAAAGCCAACGTGAAAATGATCGATGAGAATTTAAGAGAAGTTGCGAAATCTAAGTATAGGTTCTAAAAGTTCGAAAAATGTCGGTTTTCGACAAATTTATGTACGGGTGATTTTTGTTGATGGATATTTGAAATTCAAATGTTGTTTGGTATTGATGTCGAACTAAAAAAAATAAATAAATTTTTTTGCAATAAATCGAATATTTTATTCCACGCAATATTTAAAACAATGATGTCATTGTCACGTGTCATTGTTATGTCGACACGTTACGTTGATTGTTGTGAGTACACAACGATTTTTAGAATATTTTAGGCTAAGTTTACAAAATTTTCAGAGTTCGACGAAATTCATGGATTTTTTTAAGGATTTATTTACGACGTTTAGTTGGAATTTGAACAAGAATGTTGCGTTCATGTCGAATGGATTCTTCCTTAACAAAATTATGCCCGAGGTTTGTCGACAATTTTGTAACCTATTTGGAATTTTAATTTTTGTTCGAATTAGGAATCGACTAAAAATGGGAATATTACGCAAGAAGTCGAGGAAGCTATTTCTCAACAAGTCTGTTCGACACCTGAAAAAGTCGACAAAGCTATTTCTCAAGACGTCAATTCGACACCTGAAAAAGTCGACAAAGATATTTCTCAAGACGTCAGTTCGAAACCTGAAAAAGTCGACAATAATTTCGTAATTAAACCGAAATGTTTGGAATATCGATCGTCGAATAAAAATTACATTGTTGAAATAGTCTGGACGAGTGAGTTGGTAAGTTCGACAAATTTTTATTTTAAAAATCGATTTAATTTTTAGTTCGAATTAGGATTCCGAAAATGTCGACGAAGCTATGGGATTTGCCGAAATAATCAACGAAAGCGTGGAAAAAACTGTCGAAAACTTAGAAACAGCGAAGGAAAATGTCGAAAAATCGAAAACGGATTTGAGCGACAGAGTGAGACGAGTCGACGAAAATTTGAAAACTGCGATGCTACTCGCCGACAATGTGATGAAAAATAATAATCTCGACGCAGAGTGTGAGAAGAACTTGAAACAATTTGCTAGGTGTTTAAGTAACCTCGAAAAAGATCTCGAAAATGTGAAACAATCCGCTGAAGACTTAACGACGAGTGTGAGTAATGTCGGCGAAGATATAAAGCACGTGAGACGATTGGCTGAAGCTGTGAAAGCGTCTAATTTCGACGAAGAAATTCCGGAGACGTTAAATCCAACTAATGATGTTGTGAAGGAAGATGCGGGGAATCTGAATGTCGACATGACGACAAAAGAGTGAAAGCGGTTTGCGAAATATGTCAACGTCGACATGGTATAAATATCAAAAGAATTTAAATCAAATGCTTCAAAATAAGTTTCCAAAATAATGTCGACATGTCGATTGTGGGATTTACTTGTCGATTTGTAAATATTTATTTTTGATTAATTTCGACATTTAAGAAAAAGTATCGTACCAGTAAAAAATGTAGATTATTTATTTATTTTATTAAATGTCGAACTAAAACTAAAAAAGTTCTTTGAGGTTTTGTCAAAACATTTTTTACATTCGACAAAATCATTCTTTAATCTAATTTTTGCGGTCAGTACAACATCTCTATTTTGTCGAATGAATGTCGACCGTGACACAAAATTTTTGTAATTTGTACTGCGTAGACAAAATAATTACAGTAGACGGGAAATCGTTTGTCTAACTAAGATTAACAGTTATTGAAAATTCGACACGTTTTAAAAAAATGTCGACAAATGTCGACGTCATATTTTTTATATTTTAGTTAAGCGTACTTTGTCGACTTAATCCATTAATTTCATCTGATTTTTGTGTGTGCACTTTATTGATGTTTTTTGTCGAACTAAACTTAACGCTAGAACAGTTTACAAATCATGCGATGACGTTGTGTAATTGTTACGTAACCACGGTCACCGCACAGCAACGTCTGACGCTTACTTTTCCATTGTTGTGAAAGAACACAACATCTCCAGAATAATTCTGGAATTTTAACACCATTTTATTTTCTACGTTTCGCCTTTTTAACCATGACTGCTGTCGGCAAACAGAATTCCGACAAGAAACATGCGTACCGTTATTCGAACGAAAAGTACACCGTTCTTATTTCGACGCCCGTAAGTGAATTAAAATAAATTCTCCGAAAATCATTTTTCGACTTATGTTTATAATTTATTAGAAAGTCATGGATTCCCGACAAGCTGCTGAACTTGTCGAAGAAGAGATAAAATATCATCATCCGTATGCGATCATTAAATCCGACACGTTTCACTGTACTTCGAGATTAGGGAATGTCGACATAACGGTTTCCGAAAAAGGCGGTAATGTAAGTCGACAAAAAATTCAATGCTTAAAATTTTGTATTTTTGTGAAATATTTTTTGTGGAAATTAGCATTTTATTAATGCTGTCGAAGTAGTTCAACAATTTAAAACGATGATTTTGGAGGAAAGTTACGTCGACAATTTTATCAATGTTGTTGACGAAATGGAGGAAGATGTCGAGGATGATATCGACATAGTTAATCGGGCTTTGGATGACGCGGCGATATTTATGACGGTTGTCGAAAATAATCTGGAAGATGTTGAGCAGAGTTTAAGGCTTTTCGACAAGTCGATGAAGAAACTTGGTGAAAATGCGACTGGAGATAAAGTAGATGTCGACGTGGATTTGAAGTCGAAAATGAGGCAAATCAAAAGTACATTTTACGAAACACACAGAAATTTGCAAGCTAATGTCGACATAATCAGCAAGAATTTAAAAGAACTGTGGCATCCTACGCCCAATTCCTGAATTAGGTGAAACGACGTTTGTAGACAAGAGTCGGAAACTCGAATGTTGTTTAATCTTGATGTCGAACAAAAAAATTAAATCTCAGTAATAAATCGAGTTATTTATCATTTTATTTCAATACCAAATTTATATTAAAGACTTAACGTACACGTCATAGACACATCGACAAAATATCGACAGAAAATTTATTTTAGTTTTAATTTTTTTCGAATAATTTTTTTTCTTGAAAAAGTAGTCTCTTTATTTAATTTTTGTCAGCTGTACGCTGTCATTATTTTGTCGAATGTATGTCGACGTAAAATTGTTGTTTTTATGCTGTGCCTTGATGTGCACTTGACGACAAAATTTGGAAGTTTGGAAATTTATATTTCTGACAAAAAATTCACGGATGTAGTGAAATAAAGAAATACAAAAATTGTCGACAAGTGTCGAAATCGACATTTTGTCGAAAAGTATCGACGTTTTTTATTTTAGGCATATTTTATCGATTTGATTCATTAATTTCAACTAATTTTTGAGTAAAAACTTTATTGATTTTTTTTTCGATCAGAGTCGACGAAAACCAACAAACTTGATGTCACGAGTAGAAACAAAATTTACAGATGACGTTGGAAATACGTCACTACAGCAACGTCTGACGTTTACTTTTCCATTGTTGTGGAAGAACACAACATCTCCAGAAAAATTCTGAGTCTTAACTTTATCTTATTTTCTACGGTTTTTGCTTTTCAACCATGAATGCTGTCGGCAAACAAAATTCCGATAAGAAATATGCATATCGTTATTCGAACGAAAACTACAGCGTTCTTATTTCGACGCCCGTAAGTGGATTAAAATAAATTCTCCGAAAACCATTTTTCGACTTATTTTTGTAATTTGTATTAGAAAGCCATGGATTTTCGAGAAGCTGCTGACCTTGTCGAAGAAGAGATAAAACGTCATCATCCATACGCGATTATTGAATCCGACACGTTTCACTGTACTTCGGGATCAGGAGATGTCGACATAACGGTTTCTGAAAAAGGCGGTAACGTAAGTCGACAAACAATTCAAACTTAAAATTTTGCGGTTTCGTGAAATATTTTTTGTGGAAATTAGCATTTTATTAATGCTGTCGAAATAATTCAACAATTTAAAACAATGATTTTGGAGAAAAGTTACGCAGACAACGACGCAACCAAAGGTGACGACGAAATGGAGGAAGCTGTCGAGGATGATGTCGACATAGTTAATCGGGCTTTGGATGACGCGGAGACATTTATGACGGTTGTCGACGATGGTCTGGCAGACGTTAAGAAGAGTTTAAGGCTTTTCGACAGAACCATGAAGAAACTTCATGAAAATGCAACCGGAGATAAACTAGAAGTCGACTTGGATTTGAAGTCGAAAATGAGGCGAGTCAAGCATAGATTGACTGAAGCTCACAGAAATTTGCAAGCTTACATCGACATAATCAACAAGAATTTAAAAGACCCGTGGCAACGTGGACCCAAGCCGACATACAGAAAACGTGTTTTAGTTATGTTCTGATTTAGGTCGGATGATTTTTGTAGAAAAGTGTCGGAAACTCGAGTATTTTTTGATTTTGATGACGAACCAAAAACTAAAATATTAATATTAAATCTCTTAATTCTTTAGCTTGGATCGATGGTCTTCCCGATTAATAAGTAAAGTTATATTTTAAAATGAACGAAATTAAGAGAAATATCACTTGAAAAATAAAATTTTAATTAAACCATTAAAACGCATTCATGTGCGTCGACAAAAAATTAAAATCGACAAAGATGTCGAAAATCATTTTTCTAACACAGATTCTCGGAATAGAGAAATCTAAGAATACAAAAAATGTCGACAAGTGTGTTGAAGTCGACACTTAGTCGAAAAATCAACAAGATGGTACAAGCAACAATAATGACGTGACGAACACGTCACACACGTCTCCATAGCAACATCGATCACAATATCATTAAAATCATTCTAGAATATTTATTTATTTTCATTTTTTGCTTTAACCGGGAATTTTATTATCGACATTTTATCTTTTCGAACATGAGTACACAACCTACAACCTGTAATTCGAACATCGACAAGAAATATGACTACCATTACTCGAACAAAAATTACACCATCCGAATTATGTCGACTTTTGTGAGTAACTAAAATAATTTTATCGATTTTTATTTTTCAACAATTTATTTTTATATGTTGTTCGACATAGAAACCCTTAGATCATCGACAAGTTGCAGAAAAAGTCGAACAAGCGTTAGGAGCGTACGGAACCAAGCAATCGCGCATGTGCGTGTGTTCGTTGCCGAACAAAAGTTTAAGAGTGAAAATTGCGGCTATCGGCGGGAATGTAAGTTCGACAAATTTAAAATGTATAATTTTCTTCGTTTGTACAGTGCTATTTTTTGTCGACATTAGCGGGTGATTAATCGTGATGAAGTAATGCAACAATTTAAAACCATGAATTTACACGAGGTTTACGACAATGTAGATTGTGTCGACGAAGCGACGGAAGATGTCGAGATAGTTTGGGACGAAATTGGATTGAGTATGGAAGAAGCGGAAGAAATTATATCGGATGTTCAGAAAGGTTTTGCTGATGTTAGGACGTGTTTGAAGCATGTCGACAACAATTTTTGGGAATTTTGGGACAATGTGGTTAATAAACAAGATGTCGACAAAGATTTGGTTATTGACTTGAAGCGAGTTAAAGTTAGATTAGAACAAATTCGAATAAAGTTGATGATCAACAAGGATTTAGTTGAGAAGAATATATGGGAAATGTCGAGCTAGTGGTAAAATTGAACAGGTGTTTTTTGAATAATTTTGTGTAATTAATTATTAAAAATTCAGGTGATAAATAAATTGTTTTTATAGTTGTCGACAATAGTGTCGACATTTTATTTAGAACCTGTTTTTTGGGGATAGTTGATCAATTTCAACTTAGTTACAAATGTGTAAATAAATTTCTATAAAAGTCGACATGTCGACAAAATTGTCGACATGCTATTTTAAACGAAAAAACTTCTAGCACGTTGCGGGTATGCGCAAATAAACATTTTTTTTAAAAGTCGACATGTCGACCAAAGTGTTGGCATGTCGAAGTGTCAACTAATGATATTAACGTTAATTTTACATTTTATTTTTTAATTAATAATGACGTGATGTACTGTGAGCGTCATAGATACGTCACGTACATCACCATGACAACCTTAGCTACCATATTTATTTTCACATTGTTTTTGATTCACGCAACATCACTAGAATCATTCTCGAGAATTTTATTTATTTTTTCATTATTTTCACTTTAACCGAAAATTTTACTTTCTACATTTTACGTTTTCGAACATGAATTCAAAGATTGTCAACATGTACAAGTATGAATACCGTTATTCGAACGAAAACTACACTGTCCGAATAATGTCGCTTTCTGTAAGTAACCAAAATAATTTCGTTGCCTATTATTCCAAACGATTTATTCTTGTACTTGTTCGACATAGACATCCTTAAATCACCGACAAGCTGCTACAAAAGTCGCAGAAGCGTTAAATGTTTTCAGAAGCTCGCAATCACGCGGATGTTTTTATTCTTATCCGAGTAGTTATTTCCAAGTGATAATTATGAGTAAAAATAGGAATGTAAGTTCGACAAATTCGAAATATTTAATCTTTGACATTTTGTTCAGTGTTTTTCTTTTTTGTCGACATTAGCGTTTTATTGATCCAGCCGAAATTTTGCAACAATTTGACAACATGGATTTGCACGTGGTTTACGGAGGGGACAATGTCGACGAAGAGGTGGAAGATGTCGAGAAGGTTTTGGAAAAGGTTAAGTTGAGTATGAACGAAGCGGATGAAATTATGTCGAATGTCGAGAAAGGTTTTGGGGATGTTTCGACGTGTTTGAAGCATGTCGAGAAGAATTTGAACGAGATTTGGAAAAGTGTGGTAAATGAGCAAGATGTCGACAGGGATTTAGTGATCGATATGAAGCGAGTTAAAGCAAAGATGGAACAAATTCAAATAAATTTGCGAGAAAATATGGATTTGGTCGACAGGAATTTAAGAGAAATGTCAAATAATACGTTCTTGCGCTGATATAACGTGTGGTTTTAATTGATTTACGCGGAAAATTTTTTTTGAAATAATTTTTGAAAATTTAAAAGGTAAATAAAATTTTTTGTTAAGTCGACATGTCGACAAAGTGTCGCTGTTTTATTTTACTTCGGTTTTCTTATATTTAGTGGATAATTTCAATGAGTTATGCAAATAAGAGAAGTATTTTTTAAAAATAAAAGTCGATTTGTCGACAAATGTCGACATTTTGTTATTTGTTTTTTGTTATATTTACTTGATCAATTTTAACTAAATAATGCATATTAAAACATTTTTGGAAAAAAATCGATTTGTCGACAACAGTGTCGACTCATCGAATTATCAAAATTAGATGTCAATAATTAGATACTAGAAGAAACTAATAATCAAGAACGCCGTCGCGGACAATAATTCGACACAATCAACGTGAGTACAATATATGTAATTTTTGTCGACAATTTTGTTTATTTTAACAATTTCGACAAAAAATTTGTAAATTTTTCAACGAGAACACAAGAAATTTAATCTCGACAACGGTTTCCACGTCACAGCATTACCTCACTATATAGCAACGAGTCACCGTGGCAACGCGTCACCGTAGCAACGCTTGTCTTCGCATTGTCAGTAAAGAACACAAAATCATAAGAACTCTCGATATTTTATTTTCAAAAATTTTATTTTATCAAACATGAGTGCAAACCGAAAACTAAACTTCGGCAACAAATATGAATACTGTTATTCGAACGACAAATACAAAGTCCAAATTACGTCGAGACACAAAACCTTAGATCGACAACAAGCCGCCGACAAGGTCGAACAAGCGTTAAAAGATTTTGGAAGTGGATCAAAGAGATTAGACTGCTTCATGTGTACTTTTGCGAGGGCGAAGTTCGACGTGGGAATTACAGTTAAGGGCAGTGACGTAAGTTCGACATATTTTATTATACAGTAATTGTCTAGTATAGATGTACTGTATAACATTTTTTTTGTCGACAATAGCGCTTCATTAACGCAGCCGACGTTTTGGAACAATTTAAAACGATGATTTTGGACGAAGTTTACGAGGATGAAAACGCTGTCGAAGTTGTCGACGAAGTTGTCGACGAAAATGTCAAGGAGGACTTGCTCAGAGTAAAATGGCATTTGGAAGAAGTGGAGGAAATTACTGGGAATGTCGACAACAATCTGGATGATATTAAGGCGATTTTGAAGCACGTCGACAACAATTTGAAGGGGTTTTGTGATAAGGGGGACGATCTCGACGAGAATTTAGTGTTGAAAATGAAGAGCATTAAAAATAAATTGAATCAAGTTCAGAAGAAGTTGCAGGAAAATCTCGAATTTATCGACAAAAGTTTGGATGACACTTTGGACCTTAAGTTAATTAAATAAAACATAAAAATTTTCGGTTTTTGATTGGAACGTCAAACTGAGATGACTAATGTCGACATTGTTAATTTGGCTTTTTTTTCTGATGTAATCGACTGAATTCAAATGTTGGTAGCACTATTTTCTAATGCACTCTTTTCATTTTGATCCACATCATTTTCAATGGGACCCAGGTCTGGTGGATTTGAATTCCAAATAAGTATTTTGAAATACGTCACTTTAGGTGAAGAAATTTTCATGCAAATTCAGGATGGATTTAAAGAATATTACAAAAAAAATCTCGAGGAAAAAGGTTTTTAGACTCAATAGAGACATTGCTATTTTTTGCTAATTTTGTTTGTCGGAATTAGCGTTTTATTAACACTGTCGACGTTGTGCGACAATATAAAACGATGAGTTTAGAAAAAAAGTTCTGAAGTGACGGATGCCGACGAAATGATGATGGACGTCGACGGTGATGTCGAAGAAGTCAAATTGGCAAAAATGTCGAATTGCAATTTGAACTTAAGTGCGAAATATGTCGATTGATTTTGTAAAAAAAAAAATGTCGAAAAGTTTACAAGTATATACAGTAATAAATCAATACTTAGTTCTGTATTTTGAAAACAAACATGTATGACGTGGTACGTCATACCTAAAAACGTGACGTGTCGTATACGTCACAGTTGCAGATCCGTCACAAAAAACATTGATTTTACATATTAAACATTTAATGTCACCCCAAGTCGACATTTTACATTTTAATCAGTTCAAGTAAACAACACTGACGTGACGTACACGTCACGTGCGTCGCCGTGACAACTCTCACATTGTTGTTGTTAAAGAACACAACAACGCCATACTAATTTTCGAGTTCTTTATTTTATTTTATTTTATTTTATTTCATTTTATTTTATTTCCTTATTATTATTTCAAACAAAATCATTTTATTTTCAAAAATATTATCTTGTCGACAATGGACGAAGCGGAGGACGTAGGAATAAATTTCCCCATCAAATATAAATATGAATATTCTAACGATAAATACACCATTCGAATTTTGTCGAGAATTGTAAGTATGCTTAAAAATTTCTCCGATTACTATTTTATAATCTACTCCACACAGAAAAACTTAGATCGACGTCGAGCTGCCGACAAAGTCGAATACGCGTTGATAGGATTTGGAGGTCCAATGACGATAACTGAGTTCGCGTGTACGTCTTACAGTGGAAAGTTCCATGTGGAAATTGTGAGCAAAGCCGGTCCCGTAAGTTCGACAAAGTCTGTAATTATAATTTTCGTGCTTTACATAGTATTTTTTTGTCGAAATTAGACACTTATTAGTCCTGTTGAAGTTTTAGAAGAGATGAAAACGATGAATTTCGACGGAGTTTATGTTAACCATAATGCTGCCGACATCGACATGTCGATGAATGGTTTCGAGGATATTGTCGATGATATTATGACGGGTCTGGAGGAAGCAGAGGAAATCACTAGCAATGTCGACAAAAATTGGGCAGATTTTACGAAGATTTTAAAGAATGTCGACACGAGTTTGAAGAAATTAGATGAACGAGAAGTCGATGGAGATTTGTTGTTAAAATTGGACCGCGTCAAAAATGTGTTGTATCAGTTTCAAAGAATTTTGAATGAAAATTTGAAATTAATCAACAATAATTTAAAAGATAGGGTGGGGTGTTCATTTGTTTAGTGAAACATTGAAATTGGTAGTCAGTGTCGACAAATGTCGAGAAATTACGACATTTATAATTTTGGTCATTTTTTCGGTGTAGTCGAATGAATTCAATTGATTTAGACGAAAATTTTTAGGTGTACAGTTGATTTTTTTTGCTGAGAAGTGTCGAACTAAATTATTAAAATGATGTAACGTGTAAAAATTTTTTTATGTCGATGTTCCAGTTAATGTACTGTTTGAATACATCAATACGTCATGAACGTTTAAATTGTAAATTATGCATTAAAAATCTCCCGTGGTCCAAGTCGACACATTTTCTCACATTTCTCATACCACAATAATCCAAACGATGATTTTACAGTTAAGCATTTACTATCAAGAATTTGAACGAGTTTTGGAAAAGTTTGGTCAATGAGCAAGATGTCGACAAGGATTTGGTGATTGATATGAAGCGAGTTAAGGCAAAGATGGAACAAATTCAGACAAAATGTATTTGGTCGACAGGAATTTAAGAGAAATGTCGAATAATCCGAAGTTGTGGTGATAAAACGTATAGTTTGATTGATTTATGCACAATGATTTTTTTAAAATAATTTTTGAAAAATTAAGAGGTAAATAAAATTGTCGGTAAAAGTAGACATGTCGACATGGTGTCGCAGTTTTATTTTAGTTCGATTTTCTTATATTTAGTGGATAATTTCAACGAGTTATGCAAATACGAGAAGTTATTTTTTAAAAATAAGTCGACATGTCGACAAGCGTCGACATTTTTAAAATATTTTTTGCTGTATTTAGTTGTTCAATTTCAACTAAACAAGGCATACCAAAAGATTTTTAGAAAAAAAATCGACTTGTCGACAACAGTGTAGACTCGTCAAATTATCAAAATTAAGTACACTCGACGTATGAGACGTCGAGGAAGAAACTAACAATCAAGAATGCCGTTGCCGACAATAATTCGACACAAATCGACATGAGTACAATATATGTAATTTTTGTTCACATTTTTGTTTATTTTAACAATTTCGAAAAATAATTAGTTAATCTTTCTTCGAAAATACAAAAAATTTAATCTTGACAACGGTATCACGTCACTGCATTACGTCACAATGTAGCAACGCTTGTCTTCGCATTGTTAGTAAAGAACACAAAATCACAAGTACATTCGATATTTTATTTAAAAAAAATTTTACCTTGTCGAACATGAGTGCAAACCGAAAACAAAACTTTGGCAACAAATATGAATACTGTTATTCGAACGACAAATACAGAATCTAAATTTCGTCGAGACACAAAACCTTAGATCGACAACAAGCCGCCGACAAGGTCGAACAAGCGTTAAAAAATTTTGGAAGTAGATCAAAGAGATTAGACTGCTTCATGTGTACTTTTGCGAACGCGAAGTTCGACGGGGGAATTACAGTTAAGGGCAGTGACGTAAGTTCGACATATTTTATTATAATTGTCTAGTCTAGAAGTGTAACATTTCTTTTGTCGACAATAGCGCGTCATTAACGCAGCCGACGTTTTGGAACAATTTAAAACGATGATTTTGGACGAAGTTTAAGAGGATGAAAACGCTGTCGAAGTGTCGACGAAGTTGTCGACGAAGTTGTCAAGGAGACTTGCTCAGAGTAAAATGGGATTTTGAAGTGGAGAAATTACTGGGAATGTCGACAACAATTTGGATGATATTAAGGCGATTTTGAAGCACGTCGACAACAATTTGAAGGAGTTTTGTGATAACGGGCAAGATGTCGACGAAAATTTAGATTTGAAAATGAAGAGTATTAAAAATAAATTGAATCAGGGTCAGAAGAAGTTGCAGGAAAATCTCGAATTTATCGACAAAAGTTTGGATAACACTTTGGACCTTAATTTAATTAAATAAAATGTAAAAATTGTCGATGTTTTATTGAGGTCGACATTGTTATTTTTGCCTTTTTTTCCATATTCAGTTGTCGACTGAATTCAAATGATTTGGCGCAATTTTGTGTGCACTTTCGATGATTTTTTGTTTCGAGCACTGTCGGACTAATAATACAGCTCGAATTAAATTTCAAACAACTGTCTTACCTTTACACACGTCGTCTCTCTTGAAAAATGTCTGCGTGTAAGTAGAAATTCAACAACACACATTCAATACATCGACTACTTCATCCGTAGCCGCCATTGCGTCGATTTTAACTTCTATATACAATTTTGTAAGTTTCTACTAATTCTCAATAGATGGCAATATTGTCGCATGCACGCCGGACTGCAGTGGCGCCACGTAGGTGCGAGTGTGTTACATTACTTCTTAAAACCTTATAAATATTACAATATAATAAATCACTCTACAAATCAATATTTATTTAACCACAATTTAATAAAAACATTTTTATACAAAATTTGACAAAAAAAATTGACAGAATTTGATGATGTAAACACTCAAAACAAAATGAGCAAATTTTGTAGTTAAAAATGGCAGTGATTTTAATTCGACAAACATTTTATTACTGTACCCAAATTTTATAAAATATTTATTAACGTTTTTAAAATGAAACAAAAATGCACATTTTATTGTTTTCAAAATTATTTTTAAATTTTATACACAAAGATTAAAATTATAATTAAAAATTGTTATTATTTTGACCAGTGACCGAGTTTTAAATTTATTTTTAGGAAAAAAGGGTTAGAAATTTTAAATTTACATTTGATTAAATTTTTAGAATTATTTGATAATCCGCGTCATGATTTAACTAATTCTAGTTGTTCTTGATATTCGGTGAATAACCGTTGAAGTCTGAGGTTTTGGCTTATGATTAGGAGGATTTCGCGGAGTAGGTCGTGTTTGTGTAAACCCTGCAAAAGAAATTGGGAGAGGTTTAGGAATTTCAAGTGGAAAATTGTTAGAGGAGGTGAAAATAGATTTTTGGTGTGATTGAAGGTAAGGTAAATGAAATTTGACGTTAAAAGTAGGAAATTCAACGGGATTTGAAATTAATAGTTGGAAATTCACTAAATTCAACGGGATTTCAAATTAAAAGTTGGAAATTCAATGGAATTTCAAGTTAAAATTGGAAAATTCAATGGAATTTCAAGTAAAAATTGGAAAATTCAATGAAATTTCAAGTTAAAATTGGAAAATTCAATGGAATTTCAATTTAAAATTGGAAAATTCAATGGAATTTCAATTTAAAATTGGAAAATTCAATGAAATTTCAAATTAAATGTTAGCAACTCAACGAAATTGAATGGAATTTCAAGTTAAAAGCGGAAAATTCAATGGAATTTCAAATTAAACGTAGGAAATTCAGAGAAATTCAATATAATTCAATGGAATTTCAAGTTAAAAGTGGAATATTCAATGAAATTCAATGGAATTTTAAATTAAAAATAGGAAAATCCAATGGAATTTCAAATTAAAAGCAGGAAAATCCAATGGAATTTCAAATTAAAAGTAGGAAAATCCAATGGAATTTCAAATTGAAAGTAGGAAAGCACCTTTAATTTCAAATTAAAAGTAGGAAATTCAATATAATTCAATGGAATTTCAAATTAAAAGTAGGCAAATCCAATAGAATTTCAAATTAAAAGTAGGAAAACACCTTTAAATTTCAAATTAAAAGTAGGAAATTCAATATAATTCAATGGAATTTCAAGTTAAAAGTGGAAAATTTAATGAAATTCAATGGAATTTCAAATTACATGTTGGAAATTTAAGTGGAAATAGACACAAAAATTGATTTAAAAAATGCAAATTATTAAATTTGACAATTGTAACTGAATAATTATAAAAGCAACTTTAAAGTACTCTGGAAATTGATGTATTCAAACTTAAACGATATACAATGAAATATCAAAACATGAAAATTGAAATTGACCGACAAAGTGTAAACTTGATCGGATTGCGAGAAATTGTGAAAATTAGCTGGAAATTACCCTAAAATTAGTGCGAAAACTCAAAATATCCACTTACTAAAATATACAATTCCCAGCTGCCTTTATTCGACTTCGGAATCGGTCCTAAAAGACTATTACAAATCTCCCTAATCCGAACTTCAATCCCTAGAAAAAAAACCGAAAAAAAACACCACCAATTACTCTCCAACCTCAACCCAAACTTCTCCACCTACCTTCTTGCGTCAAATACCGCATCAAAGTCAGCAACCAAAACTTATACTCTTTACTAGACTGCAAATTAAACGCAGCCGCTAACTGCGAATCCAGAAAACTAAGCGTACTCGTTTGCTGAACAGCGGGTAAACTTCGAAACAACCTGAATGCTTGCTGCGATGATCTAAAAATTTACACAAAAATTATTTTTTTTATAATTATTTTATCGATGAAAAACATTTTTACTTTCTTCCTTGAGCTTGTAAAGTAGCTAAAGGCGTCACAGCGCCGTTAAAAATTGTCTGAGCAGGTTGAAATGATTGATGATCGGAATAATGTTGGATTATGTCGTCGGTGTTCGAGAGTAACATCCTTAAAAAAATTTGATTTGATGATTAAAAATAATTGTCAGTAAGGAAATTTAATTTACCAGCATGCCATGTTACAACTGAACATATATGATTTTCCAGAGGATAAACTAACAACAGGTGAACCGTTGTCGGTTAAGTCGCAGGTGACGATGCTGAGATCAGATCCACAACCTGGAAAATTGATAATTTTTATCAGGATATTCGTTTGTTTTATTATTTTGGTGGTGGTTAAGGATTACCTGACATTATGGGATAAAGAGATTCATTTTTTACGATGATTTTTTGGTTTTTTACGTCCCTGAAATTGAAAAAAAATGATTTTTTTGTTCGGTGGTTTTGGGAAAATATGAATAATTGTTGGTTACCAAACGAAAACGTGAGCTTTCGTTGTCACAACCATGACGTTGTGGTGACTACAGTGCAACTTAGAGACCCCAGAGGGCAAAACGAAACATGGAAACAATCTTTGACCAATTGATGAGAAAATGGATAAGCTGTTGTCTTCACACGCAACTGCGATAAATTGACTGTAAAGTAAAAATGAATAGTTTTATGTATTTAAAATATAATAAAAAATGTAATAAGTTTTTGTCAAATCTTGAATAAATTTTGGGAGTAAGTTTTGGAAAAATTCTGAATAAATTTTACAGCGTATCAACTCAACACACCTGCTGCCAACAACGCCAATCCCTCGACTCTGCAACAACACTTCCCACGAATTCTTCCCATCTCCCATATTGCACTTCAATTTATGCACTGTAACCGTCGCTGCAACTTGAATATTATTATCCAACTCCAACAACATCGTACAGTCCGCTTTCAACGTCGGAATCTTAACACTCAAATATTTATCTCCTTTTAAAACAGGTAAATGCAAATTCCCGTGACCAGTTCTCGCGTTTTCTCGCGTGGTTTTCTCAACGACTGGAGTCTAAAAAGTAAAATATTATTTAAAATTAATAAAAATGTTAGTTGAAGTTTGAATTTTTGTAGTTTTACGGTTTTTGGACTCGCGGTTGCGACTGGAGTTGTAATGACAGGTGTTGATTTTTCGGATAATGGAGGTCGACCAGGGCGACGTTTGACGGGTTTGTCTTCGAAATCGATTTTTCTTTTGAGTTGTTGGGTGCTTGAGTCTGGGATTTTGACTTGTTTGACTTCTTTTGGTTTTTCCGAAACCCTGAAAAGTTGATTTTTGTCAAGTTTAATGGGAAAATTGTGATAAAATCGATTGAAATTAGGTAAAATTAACAAACTTTTCAATGGGTTTCTCAATAGCGTTGACTATTTTCGTTGGTTCCGGAGCAACCGTTGGCGTAACTTGCACCTAAGTAGGAAAAATAAATGTAAATAAAATTAATTATTCTAAAAAATATTTAATAAAATTTTAAAATTCTAAGGATAAAATTAAATTGTTGTATGTGTCAATACTTTAAAAGTAATTTCGTAGTTTAGTTTAAAATTTTGTCGAGTTGCGAAAAAGATATTTTGAACTTTAAAATAATATCGAAAAGTGTAGTTTAAAAATATAAATAAATGTCGTAAAAAAACCGAAATTCTCCGGTAACGGAAAATAATAACTGTAAAAATATTTGGAATATGCCGAAATGGGGAAAATTTTGTAAATAAATAAAGAAATGCAGAGCAGTTGGAAAATAAAAACATACTTTTGAAACATTTTCAGTAGTGACTGCTGCCGAACTCGTCGCTGCCACCGCCGTCGTTAAAGTCACCACCGGTGGAGAAATGGTTACTGTTTGCACAATTGGCGGTTTACTTATTAAACTCGAAGTTACGCGGTTACTCGGTGGTGGATTACTGTTGCTGTTAACACATACTACTTCGTCCCTTTTCTCGATTATTATTTTACTTTTTGATTCAGTAGACGAACTGAACGTTGGTTGAGATTTACTGCTAAATGGTAACGGCGCATCTCTGAAAGGAATTTAGGGTTAATAACTTTGAAAATGAGTAAATATTTTATTTGGTTTACCCTAAATCTGGAGCAGGTGCGATGAACATTGGTGTAATACGTCGTCTGCCATCAGCAGTTCTAGTTTCTATTTGCTTATTTATGGGTCCCTGTGGGATTGAGAAAAGATTTTTTTTGAGGTTTTTGAGGAAATGTTTGTTGCGAAATAAAGCGTGAAAATTAAAATTTGAATAAAAGGCTGTTAGGATTTATTAAAATTGTTAAAATTTGTGGAAGTTTGGTGAAAATTTATGTTAAAATTTATTAAAAATCTAATTAAAATTTAGTTTTGTAAAAATTCATGTTAAAATGTGTGAAGATTTTGTTAAAATTTGTAAAATTTAGTCAAAAATTTAAAAAATTTAAAAATTTGTTAAAACTCATTGAAATTTATGAAATTTAGTTAAAAATTAACTTAAATCTACAAATTACATTATGTTAAATATTTGTTAAAAACTGGTCAAAATTTAAAAAATTTAGTTAAAAATGGGTTAAAATTGATTAAAATTCATAAAGTTTACTTAAAAAATTGGTTAAACTTGAACTTGATTAAAATTTGTAACATTTAATCAAAATTACGAAATATTAATTAAAAATTGTCAAAACATTTTTCCGAAAAATTTCACAAAAATTATTACAAAAACCAATTTTCCACAATTTCACCAAAAAATTCAACCACACATAACGTTTTCACAATTTTACAAAAAAATAAAAAAATAAATAAAAAAAAATAATTTACCACAAACAACCCATCACAAATCACCTTCGCTGCAATAGTTGTTTTCTGAGTCTCCTGTTGACGTCTTTGCTCAACCTGCTCTTTATCCTGCAACTTTCCTTTCAACTTCAACACATCAGGATTCTCAATTATTGTATTCGTCGAATCTTGTCGATTTGTCATCGCCAAACTTTTTCCATACAATCTCTGATGCATCGAACTCTACAAAAAACACCAAAAAATTTTAAAATTTTACTCAGAAACTTAAAAAATAAAATTTTGTAATTACGTGTTCTTCCGCGCTTAAAGGTCGACCGATTTCGTCGACAGCAAAGTCGACGTAAGCAACTGTTCCGTCCCAAGAGCAAACTATTAACTGATTTCCTTTACGACTCCTTGTTTTAGAATCGTGATAAATATTTTTAAAAAGTTTGTTGACCAAACTTAAAAGTAAAATTGATTTTTATGATTGAGAAAAATTCGTTACCATGAAATATCCATCACTGAATTAGAAAATAAATCGTGAATAACAACTAAAGGTCGTTTTAAAGCTGTCAACTGAAAATTTAAAGGTTTTTAGAATTTTGTTACAATTAATTTTGTTGGTTATTGTTTTGTAAATGTCATAGTCATACCCAAACTGACAGCGATCTGTCTCTGCTTCCAATTGCACAGCAGCAGTAATGTTGAACCTGCGGGAAAGTGTTGGAAGGTTAAAAGTTAAATAAAATTTGTTGAGAAGTGTAATAAAAATATGTGAAAATTAAATGGAGAAAATGATGAAATTTGCGTTATTTTGTTTTAAAAATAGTGTTTCAAATGTGAAAATTAATGTAAAAATTAATGTAAAATTCATAAATTTGTTAAAAATCAATGTGCAATTTCAGAAAATTTGTAAAAGTTGGTATAAAAATGAGTAAAATTGAATAAAAACTAAGATGAAAAATGATAAAGTGGGTAAAAATTGTTACAAAACGGGTTAAAAATGTATAAACTTAGTACAGAAATGCAGGCATGCGGAAAAATTAAAAATTCTAATCGATGAAAGAAAATGTGAAAAATTACACAAAAATTAAAGCGGAAATGAATATGTTTCATGAAAATTAGCACAAAATACTAAATGAGTAGAAAACTATATAAAAACAACAAGTCAAAATATGTTAAATGCGTAAAATATAACAAAATTAATGTGAAAAATAAACCAAAACTTTAAAAAATATCACAATAAAATCGTAAAAATATTACAAAGGTCGATAGAACCTGGAAATTAGTATAAAATTACACAAAATATTTAAAAATAATTTTTTTTTAAAACCATTTAACAGTAAAAAATGTCACTAACTTTTGTTCCATCTTTCACCGGTTTCGAAAAAATATTTGGATTAAATTTCTGAAATTCACAAAAAAATAAAATAAAATTACCGTCAGAAAAACATTTTTTTGCAAGAAAAATGAATTAATTATTTCTTACAGCGACTGTAATGGCCTTACGATGCCCAACAAAATCCTTTTCAGTTTTCCACCCGTCTCTATCAATAATCTGTGCCGTCGGACCAGAATTATTCATAGCATGAGCGGAAACCAAATATTGACCGTCTGGTGACCAACTCAGTCGTAATACGTGAGTTGTTCCACCACACTGCAATTAAAAACGTTGAATAATGTTGATAATAGAAAAATTTCTACATTTTCACTAAAAAATCCGAAAATTTTTGTGAGAATTCCAAGAATTTTCAAATTTTCAGATTCCAAATTTTCAATAAATTGTAAATTTGGAGAAAAATTCCAAGAATTTACACTGAAAAATTTTCAATGTTTCAAATTTCCAAATTTCTAACCTTCAAAATTTTCACAGAAAAAATTCCAAATTTTCACAAATTTTCAAAATTTACAAAAAAATTTCAATAAATTTCCAAACTTTCCAAATTTTCAAAAAAATTTCAAGAATTTTCTTAAAAAATTTCCAAACTTTCACAAAAATTTCAAAAATTTCCACATAAACATCAAAAGTTTAAAAAATAAAACAAACTTCTTCAAACGGTTCCGTGACCGTAATTTCTTGTTGCCAATCTAATGTTCGCCAAACCACCAAACTTTTATCATCAGACTAAAAAAAATAAAATAAAAAAAATCAACAAATCAATTTCATTACCAAAAACCATTTTCCTAAACCCAAAACCCAATTTTTACTTGAGATGCTAAATATTTCCCAACTGGATCCCACGATACTCCTTTAACGAGACCGCTATGACCTCTTAAAACCGATAAAATTTCTACAAAATCAAACAAAATCAAGAATAAACAAATTTTTACTGAACAAAAATTATACTAATTTAATTTTTACCTGGAAATTTAACAGCATTCCACACGACTAACGTGTTATCAACGCTACACGATGCTAACCAAGCGTCGTGTGGCGACCAAGCTAAATCGAGAATATCTAAGAGTGGATTATGAATAATTAAATTAATTAATTATTTACAGTTTAGATTTGTCGGTAGTTAAAAGGATTTACCTCCAGAATGGCCACGTAATGTGTTTACACATCGCCATTGCTCCACGTTGACTTTCCCACCGGAACCGAAAACAGATGATCCACTCGGGTATCTGGATTTAAATCGTAAATCAATCAGTTTCAAGGTTGTGATTGTGAATGTGGGAATTTGAAGGGTTTTTTTGGTTTGGTTTGAGTTGTTTTATTGTTTTTGTTGAGGGTGTTTTTGGTGAATTTGTGGGCTGAAGTATTGAAAATTGAAGGAAAAATTTGGATTTTTTTGGGGGGGGGAAATTGTTAAAATTGTTGTTAAAATTGGGAATTAATTAAAATTTTGTGATTTTGTAATAATTTTTGTATTTTTCAACAACTTTTACAATTTTTCTGACTGTAAAGATTTTTCAAATTGTAAAAATTGCAAAAATTTCAGGAGAAAAATGTAAAAAATTTGAAAATAAAACAAACTGTTCACAATTTTTCTTGAATTTTTCGAAAGTTTTACGATTTAAAATATTTTTACATTCACAAAAATTTTTTGGAAAATATTTCGACTTAATTCAAACTTAATATTTACTTAACACTTTTAACATGAAAAATTGCCAAAATTTCGAAAAATCTCAAATTAGAACAAAATTTTCACAAATCAATGAAATTGATTTAAAATTTACAAAATAACAAATTTCTAAAGAAAAATAATCCAAAATTGCTACAAAAAAACGACAAAGTAATTTAAAATCATAAAAAAATCAACAATTTCACATTTCCAATCCAAAAATTTCGAAAAATCACAATATAAAACAAATTTTCACAATTTTTACAATTCAAACCACAACCATTCTTAAATTTTCAGCAAAATATCACCATAATTCTAAAGACTTTACCTGCCAGTCTGCCAAATCATTATAACTTTATCGTCACCTCCAGATGCCAAATATTTTCCGTTATTACTCCAACGTACGCAATTAACGCAAGCTAAAACAACATCGACAGAAAACAAAAATTAATATCTCACCGACCTATCACAAAATCCATTAATAAAATTGATAAAATCAATCTTTTACTATTTTTGAGGATTTTACCTAAATGATTATCCATCTGGCACAACATTTTAGGCACGTTTTCGTCTCTTTCGTCCTCGGCATTCATTATTGGCGCCATGTTCCATATTACGATTCGTCCACAATCTTCACCTGGAAATTTATTAAAAACTTGAAAATTACTTGAAAATTATTAATAAATATTTTTTACATTCATTACACATTTTGTAAGATTTTAAATAATTGAAATCAATAAATTTTTGAATTTTAGGCTAAATTTCTGTCAAATTTTGCGTTTAGTTAAATTTAAAACGTTGAATTTGAATTAAAAAACAAAAAATAATTAATAATTAACGCAATATACTGTTAATAGTGCTGTTTGATGGCTTTTTTTTCCTTTTTGAAATCCATTAATCCAAAAATACCAGAAAAATTTTGCGAATTTGGTGCTAAATTTTTTTCATTTTTCACGTTTTTTTGATTAAAAACCAAAAAATTGGAGACAAAAAATGAAAAATTGTTAAAATTTTGTTAAGAATATCTAAACAGACAAAAATATTTATTTTTTACCACCACAAACAAAACTTTATGTTCGCTTTTTAAACATCACTTTCACAACTTTTCCACTTTCACTCCCTCAAAATTTGTCGATTTCACCTACCTCTCAGTTAAAATACATAAAATAACACCAAATACCAACCGTTGTGTCGACTTTTATCTATAAAACTATTAAATTTAATTAATATTCAAGTTCAACGAATAAATCACCTTGTCCACCAGTGGATAATCTCGTGCCGTCAGGGTGAATATCCAAAGAAAATATCGGGTTTCCTACAAACAGAAAATATTTTACAACATATTTAACACTTTAGCAACTCTGCTAATAACTTAAAGTTAAAAATTTGAGGTAAAATGCAGGATGATGAGTAGAAGAAAAGAATTTTTCACGTTTTCGGTGAAATTTTTCGCGGAAAAAATCAATTTATCCTCGATTTTGGTTTGATTTTTACATTTACGAGTGAAATAAGGGTTACTTACCATCGTGGGAAACCCAACTGGGTTTCAAAAGACGCATGATTAATATTATATTTACAAAAAAGTAAAAATTTTTGTTTTAAACGATCACATGGAGCAGCAGTTGGTTAGGAAAGTTGATAACTCATTTTTATTAACAGGAAGTGTGTCGACAGCGCCACCGCGATCCTGGTGGCAGAAGTGTTCAATTAATAAACTAAGAACAAAATAGCACCATTTAGAATTTAAATGAATTAAAGTTTGTAAATTGTTGATGTTTGGGATGTTTGAAATAGTTGACATAGCAAACGAAATGAGTATGTAAAATAAATACGCGATATTTTTCGTAAATATCACAAAACGAGTCAATTGAAGCCAACCCAGCCGCCATTAATCACGTGACGATTTGTGACGTCATAAAGACCAAACGTTTATCAATAATGACGTCAGGGATCTGATCCATTGGATCTGGAACAAATTACAGAAGATTGGAAGAACTGGGAGACCACGTTGGATGTTTTACCTAGAACTACCTGTGTTCAAATTTGCTTACTTTGTCATTCCTTAAATTTCTATTTTTGCAATCTAGATTTTGGAAGAAAATATGAAGTTGTTGGATGTAATCACAACCATAACTCCTTCGAATTTGAACATTATTTTACCTGGAGGATTGATTGGATCCGCGCCTGTCACTGAAACTGTAGGAATTTTTTATGTGAAAATTCAACGTAAATTTTTAATTTATAAATATACAGAAATTTTCCGTGACCATTTTGGATTCCCGTAGGATGGATTGTCTGTTGGTAGCGTTATATGTTGTAAAGTGACACAAAATTTGCCAAAAAGAAGACGAATCTACGGTTATTTTGTCGGTGGATCCCAAAAGTATATATGAAAATTTGAAATTTAGTGACGAAAACCGGGAATGGTAAGGATAGAATCATTTTTTTAATGATTGAAATTTATATTTGGTAATTTTTATTAAATTTATTTTTAGATTTTTCAAGGGGTGATTGAAAGTAGCGAAGACACAGGCTCCATCGTTGATATTGGTTTACCGACAACTATCTCTTTTTTTAAAAGGATAAATATTGTGAAAAGTACATAAAGCGATTTAATAACGGTACAGAAATATTGTTACACAAATAACAACATTTTTTGTAATTTTCTAAAAATTAAATTTCAGATCAACCGTTGAAAAACGGACAAATAGTTCCATGTTTAGTGAAGAAAGTCGATGAAGACTGCATAAATCTCTCGTGTAATCCTAAAGCAGTGACTTCAACTGTGGTAAATTTTAGATTACGAATTAATTAAACAGTTACACAATTTTCGAAATTTTTGGTGATAACATTTTACCAAAAAAAAAATTTCACACTAATTATAGAAAATTGATGATAAAAGAAAATTACGTGCTGGATCTGAAATAAAGTATGCTTACTTTACATTTTTCATCACGTTGAACATATTTTTTTCAGTGCAAAATTAACTTGTAGTAATTATTTTCTATTTCATTAGAAGTTGCGTCCTAAGCATCAATCAAATAGACAAAACTTCGATGCTCTCAATGAAGAAGTAAACTAAATTCACTAAACGTAAGACTTAAAATTTATTTTAACATGTTTTTACTTTGCATAGGAAACATCTGTTACAAGATTACGACAATGTTGACGAAAATAAAATCGGTGACGCTGATGATTTTGACGAAATTAAAGTTGGTGACGTGATTGAGGTAAGAAAATATTTTTAACTTTCTATTTTTTGACAAACCCGAGTTCCTAATTATGAATCGGCTAAACTGTAATTTGCAATTTTTTCTCTCTTGATGAACAAAATTCGACTTTGCAATTTTGTTCATCAAGAAAGAAAAAATTGCGATTGGATCTTGTGGTAAATTTTGAAGAATTTTGTCTTTGAATTTTCAAATATTTATATTTTCAACTTTATTAGGATTTCAATGATGATGGAAGTACCGTGAATTTTAAAGTTGGAAAAGTAAATGTTGTTGTGTTTTAACTTTTTCTACAAATCTATTTATGTTATAATTTTTGACTATTTGCAGATTTACGAAAAATGTAAAGTAAAAAACATCATCTTAGAAGCTGTTGAAGTTGAAATTTTACCTGATGGAATAACCCCCGTTATCCCAAATGCGCATCTATCTGCCCACATTGACATTTGCAAAATGAAGAAATGCAACATCGCAGTGAGTGACTTATTGACTAACGGCGTTGGAGTTACAAATAAAGCTGGCAATGTATAAAAATTTATCATAAAATGATTAATTATGTACCAAAATTGTCTGATTCAATTACTTAATTTTCTTACTTGTACAGAGTAATTGCTATTGAAGACGATCATCTTCAAATTAAACTTCACAAAGGAGTTTTAGGACAAATTTTTATAACTGACATTACAGGTACGATAACAAATGTAAATAAGATAATCTACAATAAAATTTTTACTATAAAATTTAAATATTTTGGTTTTTTAGGGAACAAATCCATTGAAATCCTACAAACTAGGACAACATTTGAAAAATTTGAAAAATTTGAAAAACTTAATAAATGCGTCATTCTGAGCATCGACCAAAACAATAAAACCACAGAAGTGTCGCTCCGTCCTTCGAGGTTTGTAAAAAGAAAATAGTTAAAGGCAATTTATACTGTGAAATAAATTTTTAATTTTGTTTACAGGCATTCAAAAAGTGCGAAAATTGACCCTCGTTATCCCGAAATAAGCAGTATATCAGTT